>CABHPH010124832.1:0-56096 GCA_902168325.1 Peromyscus nudipes
CCCCCCCCCGTTCTTCATCTGAGATAAGGCTGAGGGACCTAATCCATTGTGGACAGGTAATCTTACCTCTAAGCTCTTTGTCCAAAGCTCATTTGAGGAAGCTGCATCTGTAATCATGTTTCTCTGACACTTGTCCTTTGTATTTCAAATTTCTCATTCCCTTAAGGTGAACATGGGATCTTTGGGGTCTTGTCTCTTTCCCATGTCAGCATCACCAGATCAGAGCAAGTCCTCCCCTTTCTTACTGTCTTGTGTGTCTGGAAGCTTCTGAGCTGGGACTGAAGATCTTTTTCAAGGCCAAAGTGAAGAGAATTAAGACAAGAAACATTGGGGAATCCATGTCATTTCATGGGCCCTGATTTCATTGTAAGGCCAAGGGGACTGCGAAATGGGGGGGGGCGTTTTTAGTTTCTGTAATACACTCCTCCAGGGGGATGGTGAGAGAAAGAACAATCAATCAGTCTGCACTTTTGCCTGGGGCTCCATAATTTGCCTTTTACTTTCTGTATTTTCATATTTGAGTCTGAAAAGCAGAGGACCAAAACAATCAGCACCAGATGTCCTGGTGAATCTGCTCAGACCATGAATTCAGTTAGCATGCAAATTACCATCCCAGGGCGGTTCCAGAGGGCTGCTGAAAAACCAGCAGGGCCACTCTGCAACCCAGATAGATGGCATGATTAGAATGTCTGGACCCAATCGTATGTTTAATTACAACCCCTTTTTTATCCCAACGACAGTGACTGGTAGCTATTATGACACAGTCCTGAAAACTCGTATGAGGCATGGTGGCACTTGGAGGCTGATAGGTGGTCTGTGTTTGATCAAAATGATCAAAGCTCCTTGCCATGGAGAGCTCCTTTCTCCTTCTCCCGTCTGATCCACTTAGAGGAGCAAAAATATGATTTATAGGAGACAGTTTATGTGACTCTCATTCCCCCGAGAGCAGGAGCATGATTTTTGCACTACCATTTCCCCTGGAAACATGGGCGCCTGACAGCGCATATAAACAGGCAGAGGCTGGCTGGACTCCACAGCTGTGGCAAGACACCAGCCGGCTTCAGCCATAATTTGCTCTCACGAGTTCAAACACTTTCCAAGTTTGTTATTGGTCTAATCATAAAAAGATGAAACAGTCAGTGCGGAGTGGGGAAATGCTTATTTCACTCTGTTCTCCCATCCCGTTTATGTTTTTGAGAGTTCAAATGAAACCAAAACTGAGCATATCACACAGTGGTGTGTTGGAGTTTAACCACTTAGATGGAAAGACTCAGTGTCGCTGGGGAAGTTGTGAACCTGGTGTCCACCAAAACGACCCTTGTGTCCACTCTAAAAGAATTTGTGACTTAGCCGGGTGTTGGTGGCGCACGCCTTTAATCCCAGCACTCGGGAGGCAGAGCCAGGCGGATCTCTGTGAGTTCGAGGCCAGCCTGGGCTACCAAGTGAGCTCCAAAAAAAGAAAAAAACTACACAAAGAAACCCTGTCTAAAAAAACAAAAAAAAAAAAAAAAAAAAAAAAGAATTTGTGACTTATATTAAGTTTTTCTTTTCCTTTTTGTTTCGCCTTTAACTGAATCTCTGTGCATATTTTCTTTCTTCTGGTGTTGGGCATTGAACCACACTCTTTCCCATGCTATGTGACTGCTCTACTTATGAGCTACCATTGGTTGAAACTAGAAAGCTGAGAAACAGGAATATAAGATTCATGTGGTCAGCCTGTTTCATCACGGGCTTTAAAAATATGTAACTTGCAGTATAGGTGAGAAAGTTGGTAACGACCAGATCACATATTCAGCTAATCAAATATTCACTAAACACATCAGATGGGAGTCTCAAAGCGAGGTAGCAGTATACTTTTTTTTTAAAATGGATTTTGAAGGCTTTTGGTCAGAACTTCGTAGGAGATGTGACTTGTGGCTTCTGTTTGGAGGGAGGGGTGTTACACGGCCATGCACTCTTTTTACACTAATTATCTAAAGAAAATAAAACCACTCCTAAGGAGCAATGAGACCTGGAAGCATTCACTGTGGGATTTTCAAGCCAGTTTCAAGTTCTTTAATGAGTCAGTCACATCTGAGGAAGAAGCAAAGATGAAGGGATGAATAGAAAGGCGTGAGGGAGACAGGGTGCTGGAGACAAATGGGAGGACATAGTGCCTCAGGAAGGTGGCAGAGAGGAAAACTTTAGTTAGCCATGTCTAGCGGGATAGATTCTCAGGAAAGACTGAGGCTGTGTGTGTGTGTGTGTGTGTGTGTGTGTGTGTATATGGTGTGTGTGGTTCCAGGGAAGAGTGTGACTGAGCTCTTGCTAACTTGTGCCAGCACCAGCTGAGATGGACCACAGTCGCAAATACAGTGTGTGTATGTATCTGGATGGCAGGTTTACTATGGTAACAGCCAGAGACCTTCTCAGAGCTTTAGATGACATACCGACAAGTTTCTTCCTGGCTATTCTGAGGCACGGGCTGTGAGCTGAGTACTTGGGTGTTTTTTTTGCACATATTCCTCACCAACCCCCTTAAGGTAAGTACCATTTTCCTAAATTTGAAGAGCTAGAAGGAAGGCTCAGCTGGCACGATGGTTGATGCTATCACCATGGTAGGATGTAGAGCTTCGGGAAGTTTGGGAGGATTTTCCAGCTGGGGTTAATTGAAGTGGGGAGACCCACCCTGAAAGTGGCTGCTGTCATTCTGTGGGCTGGAGTCAAGACTGAGTAAAAGAGAGAAAGCAAGCAAGCTCAGGTGAGCATGCATCTCTCTCTCTGCTTCCCGACTACAGGCTTAGTGTGACCAACGGCCACCATGCTTCTCTAAGCCTGATGGAGTGCAGCCTCCAACTATGAGACCAAACAAGCCATTCTGCCCCTGAACTGCTATTGTGACAAGGTGAACAGTAACCAATGTACCTGGTCAGGCCTCGAACAGCTAGCATGCAGAACCACTGCTTAGATGCGTGTACTGCTAACGAAAAAATAAACCTAAAAGAATACTGGAAAACTCAATGAGAGGAAAGGATGGTGCTTACTCAGTGTTACTATGTTCCTGATACTGGAACTCATCCCTTCTCAATGCAAGCTAGGTTTACTCTAACTGTGCTTGCCTCTGGTCACTCTGATCGTATAGAAGGATGGAGAACAGGATCGGGAAGGGTGCTCCCTGTCACAGACTGGGTGCTAGAACAAGAGAACAGAATGAGGAAGTTTGAGTCCTTTCCATGGAACTTCTGCTGTTCTTTAAAAAATGAGAAAGTGAAAATGCAGTGAGGAGAGTTTTGGTTTTGTTTTGTTTTGTTTGTTTTAATTTTTTTCCTGGAGAGATGGCTCAGAGGTTAAAAGCATTGGCTGCTCTTCCAAAGGTCCTGAGTTCAATTCCCAGCAACCACATGGCGGCTCACAACCATCTGTAATGAGATCTGGTACCCTCTTCTGGTGTGCAGTGTTACATGCAGACAGAACACTGTATGGATAATAAATAAATATTAAAAAAAAAAACTTGCCAGGTGGTGGTGGCGCATGCCTTTCATCCCAGCACTCGGGAGGCAGAGGCAGGCAGATCTCTGTGAGTTTGAGGCCAGCCTGGTCTAAAAAGCGAGTTCCAGGAAAGGCGCAAAGCTACACCGAGAAACCCTGTCTCGAAAAACCAAAAAAAATAAATAAATAATTTTTTTTTTCCAGACAGGGTTTCTCCATGTTGTTTTGATACCTGTCCTAGATCTCACTCTGTAGACCAGGCTGGCTTCGAATTCAGAGATCCACCTGGCTCTGCCTCCCGAGTGCTGGGATTAAAGTTGTGTGCCACCACTGCCCAGCTTCTTTTGTTTTGTTTTAAGATGTAGCCTTGCTTTGATCCACCTGCCTCCACTCCCTGAGTTCTGGGATTACACACATGCATTATTATATCCAGGTTAGAGAGCTACAGTCTTTAGTGGGACTTAGGGTGTAGCTAGAGTTTTCCTGCTGTGCCCACAGTCAGGACAAATCTCTGCCACCCGCCAGTCTCCAGCTCCCAAGTCCCGCCAGTCTCCGAGCCCACTTATAAAATAAACACACAGACGCTTACATTATTTAAACTGCTTGGCCATTAGCTCAGGCCTATCATTGTCTAGCTCTTACTCTTATATTTAGCCCATTTCTATTAATCTCTACTTTGCCACGTGGCTCGTGGCTTATTGGTACCTTACATCTTCCTTCTCCTGCCGCGGCTCCACGCCGTCTCCCCTCTACCTTCCTGTTCCCTCAATTCTCCTCTCTGTTAGTCCCGCCTATACTTCCTGTCTGGCTACCGGCCAATCAGCGCTTTATTGATACAGAGTGATATCCACAGCATTAGGGACTCAGCCTCAGGCAGTCCTGGTGCTGAGCGTAGGTCAGACACAGCTCAGACTCATTCTCCTCTCTGCACTTGCAGCTTTCCCCTTCAGAATTCCTGAAGAAATGCACCGTGGAGATGAGGAAATTGCTGACGGAATGTTTCTCATCGATACCTCTTATTTCAGTGTGGGAAACTTTGAGAGCTGATTTTTAATGCCTCTTATGTTCTCAACAGGCTTTCCTGTAAAAGCCAGGCAGACTCTTCTAAGTTGGCCAGTGGTGAAGAGCTGAAGATGGATTTTATCTCCAACCCTCAGGATTGTACTCTGGCTTTAGTGCACGCGAACATTGGTGTGACCAAAGGTGGCCTTTTAGATCTCTTGGGAACTACGGCCAAATCTGTTATTAAAGCATGTGTGGAAATTATTCAGGTTGGTGCAGACAGCATCTGGGTTGGAGAATTTCATTTTGGCAGGGAAATTGTTGGGTCCACTAGGCACCATGATGGTGATGATGAACAGATTGCCTGTGACTCTTCGGCTGGAGTTCTTTTACTAAAGAGGCTGAAGTACTGATGTGAACCTCTGTCTTCATGTTGAGAGAAGAGTAGGGCAAAGTGTGAAAAATCACCTGTAGTTCTCAGTTTATCCCATTACCCTGTGGGGTTATTTGAATAAGAAATGGCCCCCATGGTCTCAGATATTTGAACACTTGTTCTCTGGTTGGTGATGGTGTTTGGGGAGGTTTAGGTGGTGCAGTCTTGATGGACAAAGTATGTCATCAGGCAGTAGGCTCTAAGATTAAAAGGCCTCCACCATTACCAGTTTTATCTCTCTCTGTTACATGTTTACCATTCAGGATGTGTGGTCTTAGCTTCCTGCTTCAATCATCATCCCTGCCTGCTGCCATGCCACTTTGCCATGATGGTGATAAACTCATATCCCTCTGGAACTGTAGACCCAAATAGACCCTTCTGTAGATGGAAGTTTCTTGTCCTGACCACCTGGTCCCAAATAACCAACTCAGAGGCTGAATATGAATTATAAATGTTCACCGATAGCTCAGGCTTATTACTAACTTAGCTCTTATATTTTAAGTTAACCTGTATTCCTTATTTATGCTTTGCCATGTGGTAGTACCTTTATTAGCCTGGTATGCTCATCTCTTGCTCCCTCTTTGTCTAGCTAGCAACTCCTGACTCTACCCTCCTTCTTTCCATCATTCTTAGTTTGCTCACCCTGCCTATATTTCCTGTCTGGCTACTGGCCAACCAGCATTTTATTAAACCAATTAGAGTGACAAATCTTTACAGTGTATAAGAGAATTATTCCACAGCATCCTTCCCTTTACAAGTGGACCTACTCATGGTGTTTGATCACAGCAACAGAAAAGTAACTAATATATCCTGTATTGGGGGATGATATAAATGAGTGAGGGTGACACAAAGGAGGAGAAAGGTGAAGGAGAAGAGTAAGAGAAGCATGACTGGGATGAACAATGAGGTCTTCAGGTAAGATCATAGCAATAACGAGAAATCAAGAAGTTTAAGGAGAAATATATTGATCAGGAAGAAGTAATTGTGATCAATGCAGGTTGAACTAAATTCTTATGACTTCACCATGGAGGAATGCAGAGAATTCTTTTACCAAGGATGGAAAGGATGGAAAGACCATTGGTGGTCAAACATAGTACCATAAATAGTGATTAGAATTAAAGAAATTGCTATTCACCCTCATCAGGATATCTCTAACCTTTTGGGGAACAGGGAAAAACTACATTACAGTTTATGGTCACAAAATCATTTCATTATCATAAACCAACACCAAAATACTTCAGCTTTATCCATAGTGTGGTTATTTCTAAGGACCTGTTCTTGAATCTTTCCTGAGAAATACTCCAGAAGAAGCCAGGTCTTGAAAGTTATCTGCAAGAATATTGTCAAAAAGCTGGTAGAAGACAACACTACAACAAATTCTGTGGAGCATTCTTTAGCCATCTAGTGCTTGGATTCTATGGGACTCCACTAACTGGTGCTGATTTGGAGCTGCTATGCTGTTATATGTTTGGTCTGGGGATGGTATGACTTTTCTATCAGAGTATGTCTCTCTCATGAAGGAACTTCAGAATTCCATCTGCTATATCATTCATGAAAGCAAAGAGCAGGTGGCCAGCTCTGCATTTGTGGAATCAGGAGGCTACAGGGTAGGATATGACTGAGCCTGATGATGAGCATTGTATGCCCAGCTTGAAGAATCTGGTAGAAATATCTGGTCTCAGTTGTTGAGGAAGGATGGAAGTATCCTAAGGAAGAAGACAGAAGATAGCAAGATGGATTTTTGAAAACATCTGTGTAAGTGGTCATCAATATGGCTCAGTCGTTTCCTATCTCAGAGCCCCACCTGCCCCACAATTTATAGTGTGTCAATACTTGACAGTAGTATTAAACGACTCTTTCCCACCTGGGTTCCTCTGCTCTTAGCTATTGCTTTTTGTTTCCTCCTTTGCCCTTGTATATAAGGAAACCTAGGCACTTAACAAATCTATCTGTTCCTCATTTGACAACAAGGTCAAATATTGTGTATTGTGGTTTTTGTCATTGTTATTTATTATGTTCTGAAATTAAAGTACACACAGAAAAGAAGATGAGCTTTCTAAAAGCAATAATTAGGCCCCCAGAGCTCTAGTTTTATAAATGAGCCAATGACACAGTGGGTTTGTTATGAAGTTTGTTGGCAAAATATAACATGTGTACACACACATGCACACACACACACACACACACACACACACACACACAGGTTGGTTTGACTTGTTTTCACTCTTCACTCTGTTTTTGCTCTTCCACTAAGAATGATGCAGCAGTGTGGCTGTCTCCAGGTGCTAATGCCATGATTATGGACTCCTCAGCCCACGAAACGATAAAAAATCAATTTCTTCTACTAAACTCTGTCATTTCCTCTAAAACTGTGAATAATCAGAAAAATAGAACTGTGGAAGTTAGGTTGACCCAAGGCTTTCCCTGAAGCCCTGATATATGGAAAGAGAACATAGTTCTATTGCTGAAACCAGGAACAGGCTTGGCAGAACCAGTAATGGCCTAGGGACTGGACCATGGGGGATCTGCAGCTTGGATCCTGAGAACTAATTCTTCCCATCCTAAGGGACCAAGTGTGCTTGGTCTGTGATGCTCTTGAGATGCCCTTTGTTCCATTTGTGCAACAGAGCTTGATTAGCTTCCTGTTGTTGTCTTTGTACCACTGTATGACAGTTTTCCACTAACTCTGTCCCCCCAAATCCCCAACAGTATATAAACTATACTTCTTGATGAACTTGCTTGGCATAAGATATAGCTTGTGCAATATTTTCTGACCCCAGCTTTCCTATCTTCTTTATCTTCTCATCTGCTGGTCATCCCCTTTAGGACCCTGTCACTGAAGAATGTCTTGCTGGTCCAGGTCAGGAAACAAGATGGAGGTGGCTTCCATCTGTGTAGAAAGGGCATGTAAAAGAATGAAGGAGATAGCATGGGTAAAGTTCTGTCTCTGGACTGTAAGGAGGTAATCCTCACAAGGGGACACCAAGACATTTTCTGGGGTCTATATCAGGTTCCTTTAATACCCAGGTGACATGCATCTGTCCCCACTAGTGAGCTGAGCATATTTGAAAACAGGATGGATAAAGAGATAATGTGACATAGGGTTCAGGTAACCCCATGTGTTAGTTAGAGTTTTTATTGCTGTGGAGAGACATCATGACCATGGCCACTCTCATAAAGAAAAACATTTAATTGGGGCTGGTTTATAGTTTCAGAGGGTTAGTGCATTATTGTCATGCCAGGAAGCATGGCAGTATGTAGGCAGACATGGTGCTAGAGAGGGAGCTGAGAATTCTACATCATGATCCACAGGCAGCAGAAGTAAATTGTGAGTCACTAGGCAGGCTTGAGCTTTTTGAGACCTCAAAACCTAACCCCCTTCCCAGTGGTACACTTCCTCCAACAAGGCCATTCCTACTCCAACAGGGCCATATCCCCTAATAGTACCACTCTCTATGAACCTACAGGGGCTATTTTTATTCCAACCACCACACCCTATAACACAGAAGATCCTGGATTTCCAGGATACTGAAAGAAACCTTCTGAGCCCCTACTACTTTGTTCTATACTTGCTCTAGTCTATGAAAGAGCCAGAGAGATTCTTGCTAGGCAAGAGTGGACCACAAGAGAGCTTTCAAAGAGGACAGGCAAATCTAATTTGTGGCTGGATATCTGGATTACCTTGGCTGTGTGTGTGTGTTAAAGTATAACAGCTTTTTTATTCTCTAAAAGCCTTCACTTTGCCATCTGTTGGTAAAACAATGTGAATTGTCACTTAAAACCACTGCTCCAAGGATTTCAGAGTCTCTTGTGCATTCTGATGGTCAAAGTCAAGACTCCTGTCTTAGTCACTGTTCTATTACTGTGAAGAGACTCCATGACCAAGGCAATTCTTATAAAAGGAAGCATGTGACTAGGGGCTTGCTCATAGTTTCAGAGGTTAGTCCATTTACATCATGGCAGGGAGAATGGGAGAGTGCATGGAGCTGGAGCAGTAGCTGAAAGCTACATCCTGATCTGCACAGGCTGAGAAAGAGAGCAATTCTGGGCCTGGTATGTGTTGGGGATCTCCAGCTAGGGGCCCCATTCTAAGCTCTGGTCTCTTTCCTGCCATTCCAACCCCAATCCTAAGAAAGCCCACCAAAAACCAGTCTCCAAGGCAATCTAGGGTTCACCTTCACAGCTTCACACAGTGGCTTCCCTAGGCCTCCATGCAGGGACAGCCCTGACACATCTATCCTTCTCTAAGCTATAGAGAGACATTCTGTGATCCTTTCCTTATATCCTTGACTCTAAAGCCGGAACCACAGGCTGAAGCTGCCAAGTTCAGCTGCTTGCTGGAGCTGGAACCTGGGCCCCTTCTTCAGTTATATTTGCATGAGCTTTCTGTTGTCAATGGTTTCCTTCACTGAGTAAGATTTTCTTTAATTCCTTTTCCTTAGTTGGAAGCTTAGCTGGGTGGGGTTTTTTCCTTTAGGTCACTGCTCCCTTTACTCCATTTAGCAACAGGCTTTTCTTAAATTTTTCATCTCCTTGAGCACTGGATTTAGCTCCATCATATTTCCTGGTGCTTCTTTTATCCTCAAACTGTGCATTTTGTATTTCTCTTTGTCTAGCTTATTCCTTTTCATTATAGATCTGCATAAAAGCAATTACTAATAATCACACAACAGAGTCCATACTAGGCTGTCTTGAAATCTCCTCTGCCAACTCCATTAATTCAAAACTCTTCAATTTAGCTTCAGGCAGATTTTTAGGACAAGTGCAAAAAGTGGACACATTCTTCACCAAAATAGCACAAGAATGGTCTCTAGGACCCTTACTAATATTCTTCCCCTCCGAAACTTCTTGAGCTGGGCTACATTTTAACACCATTGTGCTCTATGCTTCTGCTAGTATGGCTGATTATACCCTCCTTTTAAAGCATCTAACTTCTTTTCTAGTGTAAAGTCTCAATGTCTTCCACATTACTCCAACAGCCAAGATATATCACTACTCTCTGGTACCAACTTCTGTCTTAGTCATTGTTATATTGCTGTGAAGAGACATCATGATCAAGACAACTTTTAAAGCATTTAATTGGGGGCTTGCTTAAAGTTTCAGAGGCTTAGTCTATTTTCATCATGGCAAGAAACATGGTGGCAGGGAAATGTAGTACTGGAGACATAGCTATGCACTATGTCCTGATCTGTAGGCTGAGAGTGAGGCACTGGGCTTGGCATGGGTGTTTGAAACCTCAAAGCTCATTCCCATTGATATACTTCTGTTGTTGAGCAATCCTTTCCTACACTATGAATATGTATTTCTCTCATTAGTTAATAAAAAGCTGACGGGCTGGTAGCTGGGCAAGAAGTTAGGTGGGAAAGCCACACTGAGAATGATGGGAAGAAGGAAAGCAGAGTCGGGAGTCACCAGCCAGATGCAGAGGAAGCAAGATAAGAATGACATACTGAAAAATGGTACCAAGCCACATGGCTAAACATAGATAAGAATTATGGGTTAATTTAAATGTAACAGCTAGTGAGTAACAAGCCAAGCTATCGGCTGAGCATTTATAATTAATATAAGCCTCTGAGTGGTTATTTGGGAATTGGCAGGCAGGAGAGAACTGCTGATTACACACTTCCTCCAACAAGGTCACACCTTCAAATCCTTCTCAATTAGTGCCACTGGGGACTAGGCATTCAAATATCTGAGCCCTTGGGGATCATTACTCAAATCACCATACCCAGTAGCACACTTCATCCAACAAGTCCACACCCACTCTAACAAGACCATACCTCCTAACCCTTATAATCCTTTCAAACATTTCTACTCTCTGGTGACCAAGCATTCTAATGTATGAGCTTGTGGGGGGCCATTCTTATTCAAACTACCACAACTTCATAGCATGGTCTGCATCTATGAAGTGACTCTAATGTGCTGTCTAAATTCAGCTATCTCATAATTAGAGAGATAGGACTTAAATGGTTTTTATACTTTGTAGGAGCATAATGCCTGTGTGTGGTAAAGTACTGGCTGTCACTCCTTAGAACCAGTTGCATATAGGTTTCCAGGGCTGGAGATGGGTTGCCATTCCATACCTATACACAATCTCCTTCCTGGCAGCAAAGTTTTGCCATGAATTTGCATTAAGGCTCATTCTGTAACTTCATTCATACCACAATCTAAATCAAGCCTCCAGGGATAGTAAGAGAATACATACATACATACATACATATATATATATATATATATATATATATATATATATATATATATATAATCTCAGGGTCTATATAGAACTTTCCCCAAAGGAAGCCTAAACATCTTCCTGGCTGAATTTACTCACAAAGTATTTAATTTAAATGTGGTTTAAAACATGGACATGATCATAACAGTGAGTTGATTTTCTGTGGCTAACATAACAGATTACAATAAACTGTAGGGGTGTTCTTCATAGCAACAGAAATAAATTCTCTCACAGGTCTGGGGTCAGAAGACTGAAACCAAGGTAAGGGCAAGGCTCTTCCTCAGAGGCTCTAAAGGAGAATCCTTTTGTGCCTCTTTCAGTGTTTGCTGACTCCAGGTATTCCATGCTCCTGACTGCATCCTTCCAAATGTTGCCTTCATCTTCATATGGTCTGCTCTGTCTCTGAATTCTCCTCTGTATGTTTTGTAAGGACACTTCTCATTGGATTTCTGTCCCACACCTTCCATAATCCAGGATGATCTCATCCCACAGTCTTTAATTTAACTGTATATCTCAAGAACCATTTTCTAAATTAAGTTGAATTTTGAGGTATTAGGTGTGTGGATATGGGCCTTCTGAGGGACCCCATCCAATATACTGTTCTCATACTCTCTAAATTGGGTTCATTTAAAAGAGATTATACTCTTCAACTATAAGATATGTCAAGCATTTAAGAATATCTGTTGTAGAAAGCTGCCCCCTGAGCAAAGCAGCCATTATTATCTTCATCAGAGTGGTTGTGACTGTTTCAACATCTCTCAAGATTGGGCCTGTTGACATTCCATATAGAAGACAGGGTGGGGTGGGTCCTAGACCCTCTGCTGAGATTCCAGCCACTCCTTCTTACACATTCTTCTCAGCTGTATGTAATTGTGCCCAAGCTGTATGTGGTGGCCCTGTAGTCTTGGGGTGTGCTAGAAGACACAGAGTGTGGAAGATAACTGAAGGGGGAGCATTCCATCTATGTAACTACAAGAAAGCTGTAGAGTAAAGTCTGACAATGCTGCCACTTTGGGATCATTCATGAACTGTTAAGTGTGCTCAGTAAACTCACTGGCTCACCAAGTTGGATTGGATGGAATCTTTAGTCTGTCTTTGGTAGGGGAAACAGATGCTTGTCCATGTCTCCCAAGGAAAAAGTTCATGCAACATATTCTACTTGCACTTTCTAAGATGTAGAATGACTTGATTCCAACTTCACTACATTTTAAAATTCTGTGCTTGAGACTTGGGCCCATCATTTGCTAGCTAATTGGAGACCTTTCTCAGTTGCTTGCTCTGATATGGGAGTCAGTCACTTAGAACAATGGGAAGATACAACCCCACATGGCTTCTGCTTTAACCAAGGGCTGGTGTAAAAACAAGCCAGAGGATTTAATGCTGTTAGCAGGACGTGAGAGGGCTAGGGATGGACCTCAACTGGTAGATTGGTTGCCTATCATAAGGTAGCCTTGGGTTCGATCCCCAGCATGGCATAAACCACGTGTGGTGGTGCACACCTATAATCTCAACTTGGTGGTGGGAGCAGGGGGATTAGGAGTTCAAGGGCAGCCTTGACTGTATAGTGAGTTCTAGGCCAACCTCGAATACATGACACCTTAAATACTTTAAAAAGTAAGGTATCCAGAAGGAAGTGAGGGTTGCACAGTGCTTTGCTTTTAGGGGAATATGCTACCAAGATGATTTTGAGTGAATGAAAGGACCTGGTATTGTAATCCTAGCCCCTGAGTCAGAGACTTCCAGGAAGTAGCTTCTGATTTTGCATTAACAGGATTTCTTCCTATCAAAAATCATCTGAAGATAAGACTTTAGGACACAGAAGAATACATTCCTTTGCAGTCCTTGCATATTCTTTTGGCCACAGAAAACCAGCTTTCCTTGAAGAAACCGCCTTGATTTGGCTCTCTGTAGAACTGTGGTTTCCATCTCTCAGCACTTGCAGCCTGGAGCTACAGAGAGGACTCGACCAACCGAGAAAGCACGACAGACTTTCCGGGTGGGTGTCTGGCTTGGATAAACACATTTAACTTCAGAGTTTTTATCATTGCAAAATCATTCATCAGAGAAATTTTACGGCCTAGAGATCATCTTTAAATTAAGGTGTTAAGGCTAGACTTTCAAAGCCATTTATTTTAATGGTGCCCCATTAGCTGTTTAAGTTAAAGGAAAGATCCCCCCAAAAAACCCTCAAAACTTTTGAGTCACCATTTCATCTTACAAATGTGAAATATTCTTTGTAGACAGGAATTGTCTGTTAAAGTCGTATTTGACATCTACTGACTCAAAAGTACTTTACAATGAAAGGCTGACATCTGTTTACTATATAGAAAGGGGTTCTGTGTATTTTTACTGGAAAAATTTCCTTTAATAAGGCAGCCAAAAGTCATTGACACACACCAAACCGGTTTACAGCCAAAGTCTGTGGAATACCCACGAACTATCATGGACAACATCACAGAACCAGCTATGTTTAGTTTAGCAATCCAATTCTTGATTTTGGTTTCAGTTTTTAATTGTTATAAGAAACATATTAAAAATCTTTTTGACTGTCAGAGCAATCAAACTCTGACCAGGTTAAGTTGTCACATTTCAATTATTTTAGTGCTCTTGACTTTGATTTAATTATATAGCTGACTGATATTTCTCATTTAAAGACATCTAACTACACCTTGGGCTTTTGTGTACCTTTTGGTCTGTCCAGGCAGTAGCAGATAGAGTCTGTAGGTTTGGCCAGTCCCACCTGAGATCTGTTTAAGTCACTGCAATTTGGAGGAGATTAGACCAAAGGCCATTGGCTTGCTGGAGAGTTTAGAGCTGTGTATAATCTTATACAGGTGCTGCTTCCTGTATTCTGGAAAAATCCTCAGCCTGAAACAGGCCAACTGCCACACCTGGGTTTAAGCGGAACATCTGGACCTACTCTTCCTTACTTGCCCATGTTCTTCAAATCTGCCCCAAAGAAATGGTGCTTTTGCACAGGCCTGACACCAGAGATTTGTAAAGGCTGTGTGCACTGCCAAATCCTGTTTGATACAAAACACAGCTACTCTTCTCGAGTCAAATACATTACAGATATGATACCCCAGTCACGTATTTCAATTAGTCAGACCTCCAGTGATTTATTGAGGTCAATTCCAACAGTCTTCATAAATTTCTTAATGGCATTAACAATGAAATGGGGAATTTAAAGGAAGTTGAGGTACAATTAAATTCGCATGCACTCATTGGCTGCTTGCTCTGCTTTCTAGCCATATAACCATTGGCTTAGAGAGTTGCAAAAGTTAAATGCAGGCATGGATATAATAAATATGAAATTCCAGTTCGAATGGGTGTTTTCAGATGAGTAATTCTGTGAGAGTTGTGCAATTTTTTTTAACAGCTACATTTTGTAGGTGTACTCTGTGGCTTGCACAGTGCCAGAATAACTTTATTCACAACTGTCAGAGTAAACTCTCAGTGTAACATGTGCAGTTTTGTGCTTGGATTTTCAATCATTGTTGGTGCAGCATTTTGACATTACTTGTGAGGCCGAGGCCAGAGAGCAGGAATAATGAGTGAGAGGAATGAATATTAGGGAGTAGGTATGTCTTTTCTGGTTCTAATACAGTATGCAGGAACAATGAATATCGTGTGAAGGGGATCATTAACATATGTGCACATATATCTGGATGATTTAGGCCAATCATCCAGCCGTATCTCGAATACTAACACTTAGAATTGCTGACGAGTTCAGAGGAACTACACTTGGGGGACTATTCTGTCTGTTGTTGGAATTCCGTGGCTGTAGCTGGCGTTAGTTAAAGGTGCCATTCTTGAGAAGGTTTTTGGCCAAAAGGGGTAGGATGGGATTGGGGTTTGAGAGCACAGTGGGGTGGAAGGTGAGGTCAGAAGTTTGGTAATGCAAAAGGCAGGCTCAGTTCTGAGTGTTGCTAACTTAGTAGTTATCTCTGAAGCCCCTCAGGATGCTTTCTATTGCCCAAAGAACAGGATTAGGTGATACTTTCCAGGGAAATTGGGGTACCCAAAGCGGTGGGGGGGGATTAGTGAGGGGCTCTTCCAGATCAGCAGGCATCTGTCTTGTCTTGGTGGTGGTGTTACTTGGAACTGAGTCAACTCTATGTCTTTTGCTCATGGTTTTGGTCATTCCATTAATAGAACCACTTGATTTTCTTTTTCCCCTTCATTTTTTATGTTTACTTGTTATTTTTAATTTTTCTTGTGAGGTAGAACTTGAACTCCTGACTCCCACATCCACTCCCACATTAAAGGCATGCATCATCACAGCTGGCTTTGATTTTATTTTTAAAAAGTCTTTCTGTAGTGTTGTACACAGGGTTCTCATTGTTGTGATTAAACACCATGACCAAAAGCAACTTGCAGAGAAAAGCGTTTATTTCATCTTACAACTCATAGTACATCTTCCAGAGAAGTCAGGGCAGGAACCTGGAGGCAGGAACTGATGCAAGGCCATGAAGGAGTATGGCTTGCTTTCCATGGCTTGCTGAGTCTGCTTTCTTATAGAACCCAGGACCCCCAGCCCAGGGATGACACCATCCATTCTCAGATGACTCTAGCTCATGTCGGGTTGACATAAAACTAGCTAGCACATACAGCACAGTTTGGTTTGGGTTGAGCAGATGGACGGCTATGCTATAGAGTGTATGAAATAATAGGATTTCAGGTTTGAAAATTCTCACATGTAGTTTTTGTAAAAACTGTTTTGAAACTAGAGATCATGACCAGATTTCCACCTCTGATATTATTTTGTGATGGGAATGAGCAGCTTACACACAATAAATCTAAAGTCTTCTTGTCTCACTTTCTGTATCCAGAAAGGAAGGGTTCGACATCAGTGAAGCTGCAGAGTGTAGGGCGGAGAGAGAAGAGCAAGGGCTCTTACCACAAAGAGCAAGTATACAAGGGTAGAAGCTACAGTGTTCTGGAACAAGGTAGAAGGTGTCCTCTATAAGATTACCAAGAAAGGAAAAGCACCGGGAAAAGGCTGATGCCCAAATATGAGCACTTGTGGAGAAATACCATCCAGGAAGACAACGTGGGATAATACAGGCTTAGGCTCCCTGCACTATGAGTGTGTGAGGAGCAGAGCTTTCGGCAAGACTCAGAAATTTCTGAAACGGATCCCAATGGAGAACCTGTGCAATCTTCAGAGACATAAAGAAAGCTAAACGGAACAATGCCTATTATAAATAGTGAGGAAACCCCATCAGGGCATAACAGGAAATGATTCCCATGGAGGCAGCAATCTACATGTGGGTAGACTGACTTCCTAGCTCCTGGCATGTAGTAGGTAGGTACACACAGTGGTTGAAGAATGAATAGTCTATAATGGTGTAAAAACATTAGCTACAATCAACAAGGATGGAGAAGTATTTGCTAGACACTAGAATAGGAACAGAGACAAGAGCTGACTTGCTGGAGATATTGGCAAAGACGTAAATTAACTTTTATGAAGAACATTTAGACTGGGAAAAGTTACCTCTAAAATTCCCTTTTGGAAAATATCATCTTACATTTCAGATCATGTTTTCCAACTGAAACATACCCACTTGAGAATACATAGAGAAGATTTAGGAACAAAATGGCAGACATGGCTGTCATTCAGTTCTGTGATTGACAGCCCCATCCCACCTGGGGCTTCTGATGAGCTTACAAGTGCTTGTCCTTTGCATCAACTTTCTAAAAATCAGAACACGATTTTTCTTCACATGACCCAAGTGAGAAGTACCTCTCCCTTTCTTCTTCCTTTTTTCCTCTTCTCTTCATCTCTTTCTCTTTCTTTTGTGTTTTCCTCCAGGAACTGCCAATAGGTATTTAGAGATAGAGGCAGGTAAGGGAGGACTCAGTTGACTAAAAGACTTGAGGTCTGTAGAATTTTAGTGCAGTCCTTGGAAACATTTCACCACAGGAGACAAAGGAGTGAGGAGGACATCAGTGGAATACAAAAGAAATCTAGTTCCAGTGTTTCCTGAAAGGATTGGTCTCTAGCAACTAAGAAGACCAAAAGTTCGGGATTACCTGCTTTATCCTCCCCGGCCCCCGTCAGGGCCAGGAGACCTTTTCTTCCCCTGTGCTAGCCCAGGCTCGCACTGGCGGGTGGGAAGAATAGCTGCCTGTCTGTGCTGGATTCAATAAAGAGATCAACCCCTTTCCTTTCCCCGGAGTCTTTAGGGGAACACAGGCTGGTCTCAGAGCTATTCTTCTATGTTTTTGTTAAAGCTCTAAGGTTGAGGTTGATTAACTTTTAGATTAAGCACACTCTGAAATGAAGTTGAAAATGTCTTAACCTTCAAATAGGAATGGAATTCTCACCAGTCATTATTTGAATTCACTGATGTTACAAATTTGTGGACGGATGTTATCCATTAAGGTGAAAGCAGAAAGGGGCTATAAAGTTGGCTCAAAGCTGAGTACTTTACCTTCAGGGAAGCACATATAAAAGTCTGTCTTGAGCCGTATATATAGTAACAGTTAAAGCTTTGAACACCTGGTTCTTAACTGGCCAGGCAGAGCCATATAAAATACTGACATCCCTTCTACTTGCTGCTATTTTGATGGCTAGGCAGGCTACTATTTTTATTGAATGTGCTTAGGAATTTAGCATCAGTGATCAGTCAGTTTGGAGGGCATTTATTTATTGAATGCCAACCATGTGCTGGCATTCAATAAATAAATTCAATAAAGTCTGGACTGGAGTTCTTATAATATACACAGGTTGAATCTTTGGAGTGGTGCAAATGATGGTTACATTTAGAAGTTCTTGTCAATCTTGCCCAGAGAGTTGAGCAGTAGACAGTTTTCCAGATTTCAAAATCGAGATGCAGCTTTCCTGGTTGAGTTTGGTGAACTGTCTGGAAACATGATACTAGTGAAGCCAAGGCTCAATTCAAGGCGTAGGTCACTGCAGGAAGAGAACTTTTGTACCATAGAATGTAGCTCTCACAGTGCCCTGCTTCTTAACTCTCCAGCCATGTTTCAAAAGGAAGACCTTTCTGGAATGGAGAAATCCTTAAATGGAAACAAAAAGTCAAAGGTTGGTGGCTGGGGATGTGACAGTGGTGTCCTTTCTGTGCAAGCATGAAGATCTGAGTCTATCCACCTTTTTTTTAAAGATGTGGTGCCTTGCACATATAATTCCTGTGCTGCTGCTCACTGGGCTTGCTGGCCAACCAGTCTAGCCAAATTGGTGAATTCCAGGTCGGTGAGAGACCTTGTCTCCAAAGAAAACAAGACAGAAGACACCTAAGGATGACACCAAGATTGACCTCTGTTTCCACACCCCCAAACATGTGCACCTGACCCCCATCACATGTACTGATCACACACATGAACGTAGACACACAATTCCATCGGCACGCTGTGGTAATTCCATTATATCATCTCTTCCAAAGGTTATCATTTGGATTAAAAAGCACCAATCATTATTTTCTGACTGTTTCTTAGTTATTTTGGCTCTGACATCTGCCACCAGGATTGGGCTGATATGGCTGTCTGGGCAGTGTCCACTTCCTCCCCCACCGCCCTGTCACCTTCTTCAAAACAGCATGCAGCTTGGGAGTGACCATCCCCCCATGGAGGAGGACCAGCCTTCTGCTGTACTGTCAACGGGATACAAGCAGTTAGGTTCCTTGTCTGAACCTCCAAACAGGCTCTCAAAATGCCTGGAATTAGTCTGCTTATAGTTCCATTCTTATTGAAACCTTTCATCCAGAATTATAGAACATCGTTTATGTGTCAAATGTTAGGCTCGGGACACAGTGATAGTCTTGTCTTCTTTCCTTTTTCAGGAGTTTTCATTTCAAGGGAGAGGCAGCAGGAAAGACATTGCTAGTGTGACCAGTGTCAGAAAGAAGGAAGTATTCATGGTGTGTCCTGGGGGTACAGAAATATGGGAATAATGTATTGCTGGTAAGAGGAAGAAACCTGGGTAGCCAAATGTATTGGAGGGGTTTGTGCATACACAGCAAATTTGCCTTTTTCTATGCACCAAATAAACAATTATCCAAGCAGTATTCCAATCAACCTGCTTCACCAGTAGATTAGGTTGTAAAATAAAAAGTATTTATTATTCTAAGTGTGGTCTGCCTTGGTCAGTGCTCATTTAGTCATTAGAAAGCTGCTTCTTCTACACTATGTCAATCAATGAAATTTAGAGGCACTCTCTGATTTCATGCCACTGAAAGGGAAATATGCAGAAGTTTACCATAAAGGAATCACTCAAAACTGTGATTTGGATCTTGAAACAACCAGATCTAGTGAGAACAACAATAACAAAATGTTTAAGAGCAACACATTGTTTTTTAATGGGGTGCGTTAGTTTTTTAAAATTTAATTTACTTAGTGGCAGAAATGTAGTTTATTGTCTTAAAATAATCCCCAAATTCTTATATTCAGGGCTTAAGATTACTAAATTATTATTGTACGTCAGAATGATTAACTATTGGCTGTTTTAGTTTGTGAAAACTAAAAAAAAAAACAGTAACTACTTTTCAGCTCTAGAGCCAGTGGAATTGAGCATATCATGATGTTCAGGTAATCACGGAGGGTTATAGCTGTGACTCATCCGTCAACATTCTCTACTTCCATTGTATTTGGTTAATGTTCTTATTCCAGTACAGATTCGTGAATGATTGATCTTTCACTTATTCCAAAAGATCTTCATAAGTTAGGTTGGCTGGCCCACGCTTGTAATCCCAGTACTCAGGAATTTGGGGCAGAGGATTGCTACAAGTTGAGGCTGAGGCCAGCCGGAGCCACATGAATAGTGAGATTGTTCCTCAGAAAACCCAACCAATCACCAACCAACCAAGCAAATGAAAGGTTTCTTCTATACACCATTTAGAGGCTTCCACTTGGGCAGTTCTTGGGTGGAGAGCTTCCTCAGATAGCTTTGGGCTTCAGGGCTGGGCAGAACTAGTTGTGCAGGTTTTTACGACTCACACCTAAGATGCCCCCTAGCTTTGTCTCAACCAGTTTAATAACTGTTCTCTCTCTCTCTCTCTCTCTCTCTCTCTCTCTCTATATATATATATATATATATATATATATATATATATATATATATATATATATATATATGTATATATGTATGTATATGTATGCTTGTATATGTTTATATGTGTGTAATTATGTGTATGTTTGTGTGTGTGAAATAAATTTGTAATTTTGGTAGAGATTGCAGTGAAGAAGTTAATAGATGTGCTTGTATAGCATGGATATTTTCTCAACATTAATTCCACTACTCCATAAACATGGGATAGCTTACAATTTGGAGGTGTTTTCTCCTGTATCATCATTTATTTTATGGTTTCCTTGGTTAAGTTTATACCTAAGTGTTTTATTCATTCATTCATTTTATTTAAAAATTGTCTCATTTATTTATTTACATTACTATTACAAATTAAATTTTTCCCTTAATTTCTTCTTTGGATAGTGTGTTATTAGTGTGTACATGCATTATCTAATTCATAAGTCAAATAGGAAACAGCTAAGTGCATGGAACAGAGAGTAGACTGATGGTTTCTGGAGGGGAGGGGCGGAAAAGATACACGCTGTTCCTGGTGAAAAGCCTGGAAGTTTCAATTAGATGGGGGCGGGGGGGGGGGGGGCCGCGGCAGAACATTGTGGGATCCATCGTACACCAGAGTGACATAGGTAACAATAATGCATTGTATACACAAGTAAGCAAGAGTAATTTCCTATATCTCATTGTGACAAATGATGAAAAAATAGGGCAATGGATGTTAGTTGACTTGATTTAATCATTTCACGTTGTATATTTAGTTGAAGACAAAACTTCATACCCTGTACATGTATACAGCTATAATTTGTCAATTTGAAATGATACCAGTATGAAGAAGACATCTAAGAAACGGGGCTTTTAATGTGTCTAATACTAGGCAGCTAAGTGGTCATGGCGTGGAGTTAAGCTCTTTCAGTTTGCAGGCTTAGGGAATGCTCTGGAGATGTGTGTGTGTGGAGGGGTGCAGAGAGAAAAATTTGAAGGATTTATGATAGCTTTGAAGAGCCAGCCTATTTCTAGGCAAGCATGGCCCTGGTGGTTTCCATTAGCCCATATTCCTCTGGCTGCACAGACAAGGTCTTTGTGTAATCCTTCCCTCCAGGTCTGTTCTCTTCCCGTTGGTCTCCAGGATCTCAGACAGCTTTCCTGTGGCAGGGGAGATGGGCACTTACCAGTCCAGGAGCTGTGATGAGAGCTTTGGTCCTGGGTTCCAAGAACTGGGAAATAGAAAAGTCCTGTTCCTAATGTAAAATATCCCATTACTTCGGCATATTTGTTATTCCTTATGATTGTGAAGTGTTAGATAAAAGATTAAAAGGAACAACCATTTCAGCTATTTTTATGCCGCTGCATTCTTGAAAATATCTGAAGAGAGTAGATTTGAGGGGAATTTTCAGATTATCAATTGCAATCAGGAAGGGTTTTATTATTAAGATAATGAAACTCTTAATTTTTTTCTTGGTTTTCTAAGAAGTATATTGCAATGTAGAAGGTATACTTTAAAAAAAAATCTAATACTGTGTCTCAGGCCCTCTCTGGAATCTAAATAGTATTTCAGTATTGTTTTAGTTAATCATAGAAAGCTATTTTGAAAATATGTTACCTATAGAACAAATGTATTCATTCTAAAATTATCACTTCATTTTTAGAGTAGTTATATCTTCAACTTTTATTTAAGAAAACCCAACAGTTGAACATACCAATTTCATAAAACAGTAAAAAAGTTGTAGAGGCAAACTGTGACATTCTGGTGGAACTCGCTCATCTGGATGTGCTGGCAAAGCCCTCGAGCCTCTCTTTGAACATCTCAAAGTCTGTCATATTGTGCTCTGGACAAGCTTTTAGATGAAAAAAATGTTGGCTAACTGACCTATTTTACATTCTTCTCACCGTGTCCCCAGCCTGAAGACACAGTGCTCCTCTAAAGACCTGAGCTTTTTATGAGGTGTTAAGTCAACATTGCCAAATGGGACTTTGTGGAACTCTCTGCAACCTCATGGCAGAGTGATGGAGGCCACCAGATCACTCTGTACCTTTAATAGCCTACGATTAACCCCTCTTATAAGGAAATGAATGGGATCTCCTGGATACGCATAAATCATCATGAATAGAACATGTTTTTGTTTTTACAGGACTCAGGCCTGGAACCCCTCCATGACTCCATTTGTACCCTTTCTTCAGACATGAAAATGTTGGCAGGCAGACTGCGTGCATGGCATGCTTTGTAGTAATGCATTCTTGATACACTGATGGGTAAAATGCAGGTAAATCTGCTTGAGGCTCCTAGACTTTTGCAGAGAGGAGAGAGACTTTGTTTTCAGAGAACAGATAGAATCTCTTATCTCCACTGTGTCATTGCAGTTCACAGAGCATTTTCTCCTGTTTACTACATTGCATGATTCCCACGGCCTCCGTAAGAACGATGAAAGGCAAGAAACGCCTTTTATTTATAGTTGAAGGAACACACTTCCAAGAGAAGTTGTTTGGAAGTGGGAGATGGTGGCCACGAAGTCCAGGATACCACTCAAAATGTAAAAAATACCAAGTTTAAAAACATTTCAGTCTGAAGCATGGAGTGGAGGAAGCCCCACAGAAGCTGGTGTGACATGTTCTTGCAATTGGGACTTCAATGATGGAATTCTCCTTGAAAATCTAGCCCAGAATAACTATAGAAACTCATAAGAGAGGCATCCATCCTGCCATAAGTAGGTAGAGAAAGAGGGAACACAAGTAAGTACTTTTAATGATTCCCAAGTGGTATTTTAAAGATTTTAAATTCTAATATATTATTAGGCACTATAACATTATCTCTTATCACCTGACAGGCGAATCTTGATCCTCTTTGGATGAAGTTGAAATCTCTATATTATTATATAATTAATATAATATAAATAAATTTCTATACATTATATAATACTGACTATGGCCCATTATTATGCCTTTGCCTTCTTCCTCCATGAAACAACATTTTCTTCCCATTAACCAAGTGTTGGCTAAATTAGAAAGAACAGACAGTGGTGGCGCACACCTTTAACCCTAGCACTCAGGAGGCAGAAGCAGGTGCATCTCTGTGACTTCCAGACCAGACAGAGCTATACAGTAAGATATTGTCTTTTAAAAAAAAGGAGTGGAGGAGGAGGAAAAATCCATTCTCCTTGTTATGTGGATTCTTCTGTATATCTGGCCCTCACAAGCTAAGTTGTAAATTCTGGAAATGAGGGTGAAATACTGGACATGCTAGCTGTGTAATAAATGTTAGTTGAATTAGATTCCTTGTGTAGAATCTGCCAGTTGCCTTTCAGACAAAGGTTTTCATGCATTCTATGTTCCTGGTAATTCATCTTTTACAGAGTTAGAACATTTTATAATGGCTCTCACTCTTTCTTCCACATATAAATATTCCATGAACTAGAGTAAAATAGGTTTTGGCTTGAAATTCTCTGGCTGGAGTCTGGTGAGATGCCTTCATGTATAAAGGTGCTTTGCCACCAAACCTGATGTCCCCCAAGTTATCCTCTGACCTTCATACATGTGTGGTGACTTCCTCCCAACTCCCAATACACAAGATAAATAGAAACATAGTCAATATTTTTAAAATTCCATGGCTAACAAATATCATAAGTATGACTGTATAAGACATTACTGAATATCTTTATTAGTATGAAGGTAATTCTGGTGTCATTTAGTAACTTATTCCAACTCTGAAACATTGTAGCTATGAAAACTTGGGCAAAGGACTACAGTATTTAATTCAGGTGTCCTTGTGATCAGAACTGCGAAAAGTTCAGTGAGGCAAATTCTCATGGGTCAGGTGCTTCTAAAGTTATTTTTATACTGCTGTTTAGTGGTGTATATCCTAAAAATGTGTCCCAAAGAAGATAATTTTAAAGTAAATTTCCCTTTCTGCCCTCCAAAACCTCCTATATATTCCTCCTTTTCTCTTTTGAATTCATGGCCTCTTTTTTTCATTAATAGTTGTTATATACATATATGCACATACATATATTTTCTTAAATATAACCTGTTCAGTCTGTATAATGTTACCTGTATATGTATGTTTTCAGGACTGACCATTTGGATTTGGATAGCCAATTGGTGTGCTCTTCCCAGAGAAAGACTATTTCTCCGATTCTCAACATTCCTTAGTTGTCTGTAATTGTAATTTTCTTTTCCACTCTGAGTATGAATGTAATCAATTTTGTTTCAAGATAAAAATAGAAATTATAAAAAGTTTAGAAGATGAAATTATACAACCACTTTATATTTCAAATCAACTTTCACTCAAACTTAAATATTAAATCTTGTTTATAGACTTGAAGCGGGAGGAGATTGTTCGGCCTGTTTCAGTCATGTATTTGCCAGCTGTGTGCTCTTGTCACTACACATCGTGGCCTATTATATTTCCAAAGACGACGCTACGCATCCTCCTCCTTTGAGCTAACCATGACCACCTCACAGGTGTTTCTATCACTCTGCTGTGCTAACCTGTGTCTTGGATTCCCAAGAACCCGTTAGCTCTCAATGTTTACCAACCTTAAGAAGTCCTCCATATCACTCAGAATCGCTAGTTCCACAGCTGACTGCTTTCTGACAGCTGCAGAGAAACGGAGAAGGACAGACAGACAGACAGACTGGAGACGCAGACAGCTATACCACAAAGCAAAGACGCCTACCTTTATTACAGGGGTTTGTTAAAAGCACAGATTACCTAGGCCTTTTCTCCGAAGACTGAGTTAACAAATGTGTTAGAGGATTCTCTGGACATGGCCAGTTTGGAAAGCACTGTGTACAGCCACCTGCAGGAGAAGGAGCACAGGCTGCAGGAAAGATCTCTTTTTGTTTTTCCGTTTCCTGAAATATCAATAAGCAAAGAGATGTGACAAGGAAGGTGACTCGTGACAGACTTATATCCCCCAAAGGTCACATCGCCTCTCACCTTACATGTTCTTCTAAATGTTTCCTGGCTATTTTCCACAGGGAAGTCAAGAGGAGAGAGTCCAGTTTCTCACTCCTTGAATTTGGGTGTTTAGGCTTATAACATGTTAGCTCCTAGAGTGTAATGTAGTGGTATCTTCTGAACCCAAGTCATTAAAAAGGGAAGCCATTCCTCTTATTTGAAGGTCACTGGTGACTACTGTCGTCTTGAGTGGCTGAATAAGAACTCAAATACTCTGGGGCTGCAGAGCTGAGAGAAAGCCAAGCCTACCCATGTCATGCACTCTCAGAAAGTCTACCCATGTCTTGTACTCTTAGGCTACAAAAGCAAAGCCACCTGCAATATTCTGGAGAGCAGTCCCTAGCCATTCAATCCAACCCCAGCCATGAGTGAAGGAGCTTCAAGTGACTTGAGTCTCCAGCTGTGATGTCTTTCCAGCAGAGACCCCAGGTATCATTGAGAAGTGACTAGATGTTTTTGCTATGCACAGATTTCCTCACAGTCTTTTTGAGCATATAAAATGACTTGTTATTTTAAGCCACAAAATTGGGGGATAGTTTGTTATGCAGCAATAACCACCAGACCATACAGATTTCTAATTAGGGGAACATGACAGGCAATTCTGTTGTATTCAGTTTTCAGTCTTGGCTAACTTGCACACACTAGCACTCAGTTTTGTTGAATAATATGTAGTATATTTCAAACAATTCCTTTCTGTTGAGCAACTAGTTTTCTGTTGTGTTTTCTTTTCCAATTATTTCATTTGTCCCATAAATACTCACTGAGGTAGAATCAGTGAGTGTCTTAGTTTGGGTTTCTATTGCTGTGAAGAGACACCATAACCACAGCAATTTTTATAAAGGAAAACATTTAATTGGGTTAGCTTACATTTTCAGAGGTTTAGTCCATTATCATCATGGTGTGATGTGGTGGTGTTTAGGCAGACATAGTGCTATGCAGGCAGACATGGTGTTGGAGAAGTAGCCGAGTGCCCTACATCTTGGCTTGCAGGCAACAGAAAGTGAAGTGTTTCACTGGGAGTACCTTGAGCAAAGGAGACCTCAAAGCCCAACCTCATAATGACACACTTCCTCCAACAAGGCCATACTTCCTAATAGTGCCATTCCCTTTGGGGTCCATTTTCTGTCAAATCACCACACTGAGTAAAAGGGTATTGTAAATGGTTTTGATACAGAGACACGGAATGTACAATTTTTGTTGCATGCCAAGAATAATCTAAAGAGAATCTGTTAATGTTGACACATCACTGTGGACCTTGAAGAGCTAACATATACTAATTAAGGACATAGGATTGATTTATAAGCCACAACTGTACCTTTTCAAGAGAATATCAATAAACTTTGAAATAGGAGGCTCAGTAGCCTCATGTTCTCTGCCAACTTCTACAGATGGCTTTGTGTTTCCATACGTTCTTGAAGTCACATTAGAACATTCAGCTTTGCCTTCTCCCATCATGACAGTCTCAGAGTACTTGGAGTCTTTTAGGTCAGAAGTTCTCAACCTGTGGGTCTTGACCCCCTTGGGGGTCAAACAACCCTTTCACAGGGGTTGCCTAAGACCATTGGAAAACAGATATTTACATTATGATTCATAACAGTAGCAAAATTACAGTTCTGAAGTAGCAATGAAAATAATTTTATGGTTGGGTTCACCACAGCATGAGAAAGAGTATTGAAGAGTTGCAGCATTAGGGAGGTTGAGAACCACTGTTATGGGGAACTCAGGAGGACTCCAATCACGAAAAGAGTCCAAAAAAGACATAAAGAGGGAGCTGAAGCTGCATGGAAGATTTGTGCAAACCTAACTTGTACACTTGTGTGTCAGGGAAGATATTAGCAAGCACTGCAAATGTCAACTTCCTTGACTAAATTTGCAAATTATCTTGTACTGCTTAGATATTTTGATATTGAAACAATATGAATTTGGAGGCATAATTCTTCTATGAGCAGAGCTTTGTATTTGACAGTTTCTGAACTGAATACATCCTGTCCATCCATCATTTGACAAGCTGGTCAACATACACAGTCAGGCAAAGTAAGGGGAGAGAATTGAGTTTCTCACTCTTCTATTTGGGTATGTAGGCTTATAATGCTTTGGCCCATATACTATCATGTGATGGCACTTTCTGAGGCTAAGTCACAAGAAGAAAAGCCAGTTTTCTCTCGTTTGATGTAACACTAGTGATGGGAATCTCCTAACTTGTCATAGAAGAATATAATTTCTTTGAGGCTGCCATGCTGAGAGGAAGCCAAATAGAGACACAATGTGATCTCAGAAAAGCACAGAAAGTCACTTGTAAACAGAGTTCAGTGGCCTGAGTATTTAAATGAATTGCTTGTTAGGATTAACAGAGTTTAGGACCTGCTGCCTCAAAGCATAGCAACTTGGCATTTGGGAAACTGAAAAAGCACTCTTCCCAGAAGCAGGTCAGGAAAGGGTGCTGTGCTCTTCCTCTAGCATACACCACAAGACTCCTTCTGGAAGGATATGTCTTTGAGGACTCATCAGACAGACATGCCATGCTTGTTATCACTAGATCCTGCCCAGTCATACTCAGTGTAAAACTGTAGAAGTTTACATCATTCTCTGTTTCATTACTGGATCTTCATTTATAAAGGTCCCGTGTCAGCTAAAACTGTAATAGATTTGCAGGACATTCTCTTGTTAGTCTGCATTTATTATAAAGGAGTCTCTACAATTGACCTAGGAATGAGTAAAGACCATGCTGCTCTTTCTCCTTACAGCATTGTGGCTGTGTGAGGAGTTTATGGACATTCACAGCATTAGGATGAGCGCTTACTCATTTTGACCATCTCTCATACACACATTATAACAGAGCATGAGTTTTTAAATATAACTTCTTTAGTTGTTAAAACATTTACTATATAATCAGTTTGGGTAAAGCAACATAAAACAATAGAAGCTAAAAGTGGAAAAATAGAGGGGTGTGTGTGTGTGTGTGTGTGTGTGTGTGTGTGTGTGTGTGTACAGTTTCATTTGTAATTAACCCAACAGTGAAAGATGAATTGCTTATCAGCACAAACTAATGGCATAGGGAAATGGATTACTTTTGTCAAGTCTAGGGTGGTTAATTTTTTCTTCTTTTTCTGACCAGTCCTCATTAAAAGAGAAAATCTTGGGATTTGAGGTCTAGAAAAAGGTAAATGCCAGTGGGTCATCCTATATAGCACCTGGATTTCTATGAGCCTCATCTGTAAAACTGTGTTAATACTTTTTATAGAGAGTTTTGAGGAATTAAATGGGTTAACATATGAAAGATTCTATCACAATGGATGGTGCCCAGGTGTCCAATAATGCAATCCAAATTTATCATTCTTCATATCTGCTACTAGTGTTCAAAAGTGGGATTTTAGTTTCACTGGGTAGCCCCATACCTAAAGCACTTTTTTTTTTTTGCTATCCACCAGATCAATTTTCTAATTTCTAATTTTCTCATACTGCTAGGTGGAGGTCGACTTTTCTGTACACCAGTTTCTCCTGGTAATGAAGGACCACAGTGTGAAGACTGCCTCATAAATTGAGTTACTGGGAGGATCATGACTCTCATTTGTTTTGTTCTTCTTGTGTGTGTGTGTCAATTTCAGAAGGTGACATTTCCAAACTTTATTCTAACTTCTGATGTTATTATCATATCTTTTGGAGTTTTAAAATTCCTATGCATAGATATACCCAGAAAATGAAAACATAATTACTATAACATTGTCAAAAGTCAACTTAAAATTTGTTTGGTTTTGTTATAGTTTTCTTTATAGTGATTAAGAAACTGAAACCCAAACATGTCAAGAAAGAGATACAAATAGCTGGGCAGCAGTGGCACACGCCTTTAATCCCAGCACTCGGGAGGCAGAGCTGGGCGGATCCTTGTGGGTTCAAGGCCAACCTGGTCTACAGAGCGAGATCCAGGAGAGGCCCCAAAACTACATGGAGAAACCCTGTCTCGAAAAACAAAAAAAAAAAGAAAGAAAAAAGAAAAAAAAGAAAGATCAAACTCGATAACTACCCAACGAAACAAATCTGTTTCGTCTGGAGACCCAGAGGGTCTATCATGGTAACACACAGACACTATTTTTTCAGAACCAACTCCTAGTCCAAAGCTTTTCCCTAAATCTCCTCTTACTAGATAAAACATAATAATATCAAGTAAGTGACAATAAGTATACATCTAGGGCTGGAGAGATGGTTCTGCAGTTAAGAGCACGTACTGCTCTTTGAGAGGACCTGGGTTCAATTCCCAGCACCTACATGGTGGCTCACAACCATCTCTAGATTCAATTCCAGAGGATCTGATACTTTTCTCTTTCACCTTCCTGTGTGCATCAGGCATGTGGTTGGTGCACATACATATATGCAGTCAAAACACTCATGCACATTAAAAAAAAAACCCTTAAATATCTAAAAATTTAGATATCTAACCACTAACCTAAAAATTGACTCACTAAAATTGAGTAACTTCCCAAATAACACCAGGCAAGATCTAGACGGCTGTTTGGTACAAAATGAGTTCTGAGGTTAGGACTCGTGGAATTAGAACGCACAGTGATTTGACAACGGCATGACCTCATATGACGGGGATTAACATCATCTGTGCAATTTTCATTTTGTCTTTTATCTTAATCTGAGCAAAGCCATTGGGATCACAAAAGAATAAGTTAAATTTCTGGGGACATTTGAAACAAACACTGAAAAGTTTGTTTCCTCTGATGGATATATTATATTAAAGCAACATCTGTCTTGAAATGTTGACAAAAATTAAATATATTTTCATACACAAAGATTTATATTGGCTTTCTTAAATAGATACTAAAAGCAGGTGTATTTAGGACAGAGTTATATATTTTCTTCCCCTTCCTGGATATGAATGGTTAAAATTTGTTTTTAGTTCTACTCACCAACAAAATGTTATTAGGTAGAAACAATTTACAAATTCACTTTGCCAATGAAGTAATAGCCAGAACAGAATATACCGTTAGCTTATTGCTGAGCCCTTACCCTGCGGTAAAATCGGCTCATTTCTTTAGTGTTTTATTTGTGTTCCTCATCTTTTGGTTGTAGAACTGTCATAAAACTAAAGAAAATTACTTTTGTTTTATTCCAGTAATCCTCATGAGTGATTATCCTAGATTATTTTCTCAATTTGAAAAAGCAAATGATGGGGCCAGTCAGATGGCTCATTGGTCATGTCCCCTTGCTGTTCTTCTACAGAACCTGAGTTCATTTTCTGGGCTAAAACAACAACTCTGGAGATCCAATGCACTGTGTTGGCCTCAGTTCAGCATGACTGTGATTATACACATGTATACACACACACACACACACACACACACACACACACACACACACACGAAAAATAAATGTTTTTAAAAAGAAAAGTGAATGAGGTATGCTCCCCATTTTCTTGGTTAGGGTTGCCAATGATGTGATGAAAGAGACTTGGGGAAGAAAGGGCTTATTTTGCTTACACTTCCGTATCACTATTCATCTTCCAATGAAGTCAGGGCAGAAACTCAAACAGGGCAGGAATCTGGAGGCAGGAGCTGATGCAGAGACCATAGGGGAATGCTGCTTACTAGCTTACTCATTCATGGCTTGCTCAGACTGCTTTCTTACAGCACCAATGACTACCAACCAAGGGATGGAACAAACAAACAAAGTCCCCCTCCCCCATCAATCACTAATTAAGAGAATGCTCTATAGGCTTGCCTGCAGCCTGATCTTGTGGACCATTTTCTCAATTGACGATCCCTCTTCTCAGATGACTCTAACTTTATCAAGTTACTATAAAAACTAGCCAGGAAAAACCTTTTTGGATGCTAATTTTAAGAACCCACTTAAGACTAACTTGAGTTCTGAAGTTCTGAAAGGGCTGAGGCATCCCATAAAGGCAATTGGACATTGCTATGGATTTATTTTATCTATGGTATATTTACAGATGTAGCTTAAGGGCATTATTTATCTAAAGGCATTATTTGAAGATACATATCATATAGATAATTTAGAGATAATATTTTAAAATACATAAATGATCTTTATAAGTTAACAAAGGTGATTAGACACAGTAGTATATGCTCATCAAAGTAGAGGAAGTAAAAGAAAAGAGAAGAGCAGGAGATTATTTTCAAGCCAACGTTACTAATAGAATCTAGCTAACATGCTAGCTACAATTCTGGCAAAATTGCTCAGCAGTTTTACGTTTGTTCCTGGGCTTTGTAGGTTGACTCTTGCTCTTGCCTGCCTCCTGAGGCTGCCCATGATGCTTAGTTACCTGCAGATGGGGAAAGAGAACAAGATGAAGAACAGAAATAAAAAAAACAAAAGCACTCTCTTGGCAAGGCAGGAGTTTTCATTTAAGTTCTCTACACCTATGAAGGCAGATGCTTTGGGAGACCAGGAGGTGAGGTATCAGGGCATTGAAAGGGAATCTCAGTTATTTCTGGTAGAAAAATCCTTCTAAATCTTTAAATCTTCTGGTGGTTTTCTCACTAGGTGTAGGCAAGCAGATTTCTCAGGTCTCAGTTCTCCAAGGTGCCGTTAATGACATATAAAGAAGGGTCTTCCTCAAGCATTCTTGCCTAAGCTCTGTAGGATGCTTAGATGATGACAGCAAAGAGGGAAAAGTCAGTCATTGCTGTGGGATGGTCTGTATGTCAAACATGTTGCTTATTGGTCAATGAATAAAACACTGATTGGCCAGTGGTCAGGCAGGAAGAAGTATAGGCGGGACAAGGAGGAGAGAATTCTGGGAAGTGGAAGGCTGAGGAGACACTGCCAGCCGCCACCATGACAAACAGCATGTGAAGATGCCGGTAAGCCACAAGCCATGTGGCAAGGTATAGATTTATAAAAATGGATTAATTTAAGATATAAGAACAGTTAGCAAGAAGCCTGCCACGGCCATACAGTTTGTAAGCAATATAAGTCTCTGTGTTTACTTGGTTGGGTCTGAGCGGCTGTGGGACTGGCGGGTGAGAGAGATTTGTCCTGACTGTGGGCCCGGCAGGAAAATGCTAGCTACAAGTCATGGCTATTGTTTTTATTTCATTATCTTAGAAATACGGTGTCAAGCATCCAGCTGGATTTTCTTCAGGTTGATTATTTGGCTACTGGGAGTAGAGGGAGAAGAGAGAACATGAGGGAAGAAGGGCTAGCTGCCGGAAGTACTGAGGGGATCTTTTCATCCTGATCTTGTGTGACAAGTAGCAGTAGAGTCTCATTGACTCTATTTGAACCATATGAAATTGCTGTTTTTATTGGTCAGCAATTTCATATGTTACAACGTGGGGGCTGATGAGGAACACCTGCATTTCCATTGTAAACAGGTGTTTACTGAGTGATGTCTAATACAAGATAGTATGAAAAACTATCTGCTGTGGTCCTTTGGCCTGGGACTAGGTTATTTTTATCTCTCTCCTTTTTGGTTGAGTCCTACAAGTCATTTAAGACCAGTCTCTAAAGTATTTTCTCTGTGAGTTCTCATGTTTTGATCCATTATTTTTCTTTCTCTGCAAAGTTCCTTATTTTCATTTAAAAGTGACTAACTTGTACCCATAATTTTTGTTTTCACTTTCTACTCAACATGAGAAAAATATTTCATGATATAAAATTTTCATAACTCCACTTCAAGGGCTATAAACTAGTCCTTTAAGTGGATAGTTTATTAGCCATTCCTGAATTCAGGCACAATTGGGTGGTTTGGTTACTGTCTGTATTTTTCTCTTCTTTCAGGTTATTTCTCTAGGACAGAGTCTCCAAAGTGAGATTACTTGCTCAAATGGCATGAACATAGAAAAACCTCTTGATACATGTCAACTACAAACAGCTTTTCTTTTTCAATACTGCTTGATATATGAAGTTTGACTCCTCATCAGTCACAGGATATGCTACAAACTCTTTAAATGATTTGCCTACATGGTGGTCCAAAGCTATACTCAGTGACAATGTAATGATGTAGTCTGCACAAAGAAACGTGGTCTGGAGTTGCTCGTGTCAAGAGAACAACTTGCTTTTCTCAAAGGAATGCCTCAGAACAAGCTGATAGCAAAAAGTCTCAGCTCTCCAGGCACACAGGATTTTGTACAGTCCTGTTTATAATTATTTTTGCCTTGAGGAAATGAAGAAAAAGGAGACCAAGTGTTAGCTTGTGTTTAGGGAATTTTCTAGAGAATAAGTTTTAATTTTCACATCTTAGGGAAGAAATAGTAACAGGCAGACTATGTTTCGGTTTAGAGCAGTGGTTCTCAACCTTCCTAATGCTGCAATCCTTTAATACAGTTCCTCATGTTGTGGTAACCCTCAACCATAAAATTATTTTTGTTACTTCTTCAGAACTGTAATTTTGTTACTGTTATGAATCATAATGTAAGTATCTGATATGCAGGATATCTGATATGGGACCTCTTTAAAAGAGTTGCTTGACCCCCCCAAAGGGATCACATCCCACAAGTTGAGAACCATTTATTTAGGTGGTGTGTTTTGGCTTAAAATGTATGACTTATTAGAGATGAGTGAGTGTGCCTCAATGATCTTTTTTTATAGGCACATTTGGAGATCCCTATAAGGCATATGAATAATAAAATGCTCCCTAAATGCAATGAAGCAAACAGACCAATGCTGATGTCATTCTACCTGTTAATGTATGAAGAGAAAACAGGTAATGAAGGATGAATGTCTGTTTCTGATGTCCTGGTCTTGGGAGCAGTGGGGAGTATGCAGAGAAAGAATGGATCACGGAATTGGGGCATGATTGCCTGGTGTGTTGGACATTTTGCTAATACAAATGATACTTTGAGTCCAGCAGATCCTAGGATCCATGATCAAGTCATGATTCAAATGGGGTCACTAAACCATACAGATAACCAGCTAGAGCCACTGAGGGATGTTAAGTGGATATAGAAAAAAACTTCCTCAGAGTTTGGGTAAAGCATACGGCAGCAGTACTTGTCATGGCCACTAGGAGGTACATTCCATGAAGGTACCTCCAGGCAGACACGGACCCCACAGCTCTGGTTATAATCTGGGTGCCATCCCTTGTGAACTTCACATTCGAGATTCTTATTGTATAATCATTTTTTCTTCCTTCTCTGTCTTGGTGTCTCAGAATAAAGCATCTCATTATGAGATGCCAAAAGTCCCTTTGATTTCCCATATTCCTTTAGTATATACAGATCTATGAAAACACAAAGTTCATACATGCCATTGATTTTGACATTTGCTGTCAAAATGTTATCTTTTGACAGCAAAATGGACTTTTGAAGACTTAAAAGATATAATTGCTTCAAAATGATTTGGGGTTAAACAAGACGCTAACTATCTGATTCCAGGGATATTAGTGTATGCAAGGAGAAAAACTGAAAAATCCAAGTTGAAAGGATTCATCAAAATTCATAGATTCATGGAAAAAACTTATTGGGAGTGAGTCAAATTGGAAAATATTGGTAGAGCTGTGGTGGAGAGTGTGCTTATATCTACAGGGTTTATTTATTTGAAATTTGTCACACATATGCCGTATACATAGATCTTTTAATCTGTTCCAAGTGTACGGAGGCTGACAGAGAGCATCTTAAATCTACTCAAAGGAGCTGTTGCTCTCTAAAGTGGTTTCAAAGCTGACTTGCCTTTGCTTTGGCCGGATAGTTCGTCAGCTGTTGAGATCGCTCAGCTGTTCTTTGTCTGGCAGAAGTAGCACAAGCTAATCCTGGAGATCAGGAGTGTTCTGAGAAGTGTAGTCAGTGCTGGGAGAGATTAGAGACTGGGGCACTTGTTGGAATCCCGTGAGAAACCAATTACCCGAGAGAAGCAATGAGTGAGTTGCTCCTTCTAGAAACCGACTCAAGCTGTAAAAAGAGCTGTCTTATACTCTTCAAGGAGTTCTGTCCTGATTCTTGTGTGTAGCTCAGTATATTATGAGTGTTTATGCTTTGAGTGGCTAACTTTGAAACAGTTTAAAAAGACTTTCTAGAATTTATTAGCATACACTCTCACTCCTGAAGGAGTCTGACATCATCCCCTTCTATGTCTTCCAGAGTAATACAAATAAAAGCTCCATGACACAAACTACCTTCAAAGTCAAAAGTTAAAATAAACTGGCATGCATTTCAGTAACTTTCCTCCACAAATTGTCTTCCTCTTGCAAATGAGTGTCCCCTGTACATTTTATCAACCGGTGAAAGAAAGCTCTTCACAGGGGATGAAAAATGACAAAATTCTGAAGGCTGAAAGTTTATAGATCAAATATGTTTATTGGATATGGAATATCAAGTCAAACCAAAATTTTCATTTGGGTAAAAGAATGAAGAGACTAGAAATGGCCAAATTGAGGGTTACATGTTGACCATCCTCTAGAGGTGAGAAGGAAGAACAAATACTATTTTTAAGAGGTAAAGTACTCTTCCATTTCTAAACACTGGGTTTCATGTTAAAGTAATTTATGAAGAGAAACTGTGAGTTATAAATTTCTGTCTTATGACTACAGCAGGAGCCTCAGTGTGAACACACATTATATACTCTCTGAGATTTGAACGTATCTGAAAAGTACACGATGTGCGTGTTGGGGAGCTGTTGAAAGAAGTTCAGGAAGCCTCCTGAGAAGGAGTGAGTCATTCCAAGGCAGAGAAAGGGTTGAGGAACAAAGGCTGGAGTAGGGAGAGATTCTCTGTGTGTGCCTCGTTCATGTTTGTTTTCTGTAAGCCTATTTTAGTCAATTGCCTATCGCCGTGACAAAGTACTTGAGGAAAACAGCTTAAAGGAAGAAATATTTATTTTGGCTCAAGATTTCTGTTCCGGGTTGGCTGACTTCATTGCTATGGGCCTGTGGTAACACAGAAGGTCATGTCAGGGAAAGTGTGGAAGAGACCGATGGCTCACACAGGACGTCAGGTTCCTCAAGGGCACACCCCTGGACCCACTTCCTCTACCTTGTCTCCACCTGCTTTAGTTTCTGCCATTTCCTAATTGTCAATATAGCTATGTTCTTGGACTTTTCTGGTTCTGGTGACTCACCTCAGAGTCTAATGCTCGCTACATAAGCACTATACCACTGAAGTACATCCCCAACCACAGTCCATTGAATTATGAACCCATGTTAAAAAGACCAGACCCTTCATGAGCCAGTCACTTCCTGAAAGTGGTGCCTTTGAACACTGATAGATTGCTATTTATGCACAAAACTTTGGGAAATGTTTCAGTCCAAACTCTGGCAGTATGTGGGCTGGTTAGTTCTAATTGTTACCTTGACACACTGTAGAATCACCTGGGAAGAGGATCTCATTGAGAGACTGTGTATCAGAGAGGCCTGTGGGAACGTCTGTGGGGGGTTGCCTTAGTTGTGTTAATAGAGGTGAAAAGACTCACCCTTTGTGAGTGGCACCCTTTCCTGAGTTTGAGTCCTGGACTATGTAAGTGTACAGAAGGGGTTGAGCACAACTAAGCATGTGTTCACTCATTTTCTCTCTGCTCTTGAATGTGGATGTGACTAACTATTTTAAGTTCTTGCCTTGACTTTGCCATAATAATGGGCTGGAACTTTGAATTGCAAGCTGGATAAACCCTTTTTCCCTTAAGTTGCTTTTTGTCAGGGTATTTTTATCACAGTAACAGGGATGAAACTAGGACAGTGAGCTTCTTATTTTTCTTAGAGACTGAGCTAGACCCTAGTAGAAAGACCTCAAACCAATAGGAGAACTTATGTTAGGGTTCTTTTAGGAACAGAACTCTGATATATATTATGAAAAGGGACTCATTATTAGTTTGAGTTTCATTATAGATAGTGGGCTTTCCAACAATGGACACCTGCATGCTGCATTCTGCTCACTCCAAGAAACAGGACACCTCAGCAATCCTAATCTTTTGCTGAGAGCCTGGAGGATCCCTGGTGAGTCACAAGTAATGAGTTCACATTGGAAGTCCAAGGTGGGCAGTGTCTAATGTCAGTGGAAGACCACTACAGCAGCAACAGAGGCAGTCACTCAAAAGGAAGACCCAAAAGCAGCCACACACACACACACACACACACACACACACACAGTCGTACACACACAACTTTTCCCTCAGATCTCTTTGCATACACACTGCTTGTCAGAAGGCACCACCTACATTGAGGGTAGTTTTCCCCTCTGAAAATACTATCAAACACATACCCAAAGGTTTGTCTCCTGGGAGTCACTCCTCACTCCTCAGTAGATTTGATAATAATAAACTTTGTAACTAAGATGAACCTCATAAGTCTATTCCTTGGCAATTTGACACCCAACCACATATTCTACCTCATTGTTAATTTCCAAATTAAGACAATAAAGTCAGAATTATTCCTGATATGATAAAACTATCCCACAAACAAATAAAAACATACCAATATGCCAGGTGGTGGTAGCATATGACTTTAATCCCAACATCCAGGAGGCAGTGGCAGAAGCAGTTGGATCTCTGTAAATTCAAAGCCAGCTTGTCTACAGAGTGAGTTCGAGGACAGCTGGGACTACACAGAGAAACACTGTATCTAAAACCAACCAACCAACCAACCAACCAACCAACAAACAAACAAACAAAAAAATTACCAATGTTCTCCTCCAAATATGTGACAAAGCCCCTGTTTTCTCTTTTGAGATCATGTAATGTAAATATAATAATATAAATATATTATAATATAAATATATAAATACAAATTTAACAATGATGCTATGCTATGTGGCAAAGGGATAGGAAAGGAATGGATATAATGGATATTAACTAATTATATATATATATGCTGTGGTGCTTTGAAAGAAAATGGCCCCCAAAGGGAGTGGAACTATTAGGAGGTATGGCCTTGTTGGAGTAGGTGTGGCCTTGTTGGAAGACATGTGTCACCGTGGGGTGGGCTTTGAAGTCTTAGATGCTCAAACTATGCCCAGTGTCTGTTGTCTGTGGATCTAGATGTAGAATTCTCAGCTCTTTCTCTAGTACTATGCTTGCCTGCAAAACACCATGTTTCTTACTATGGTAATAATGGACTAAATCTCTGAAACTGTAAGTCACACAAATTAAATGTTTTCCTTTATAAAATTTGCTGTGGTCGTGGTGTCTCTTCACAGCAATTGAAACCCTAACTAAGACAAAAATTGGTATCAGGGATTGGGGTATTTTTGTGATGGTCCTAACCATGTTTTTGGAGGAATTTGAACTTTGATACTTTGTGCTAGGAAAGCAGTGGAATGATTTAAGTACTGCTTAATGGCACATACTATTAGGAACATGTAGGACTTAAATTGTGAGGCACTGGCACAAGAAGTTTCAGAGCAAAAGCATTTTAGTATGTTATTTAGAGATCATTCTTACAATATTTGGAGGAAGATTATGGCTACTTTCTGCCTTTGTCTGAAAAGTCCACCTGAGGCTAAACTGAAGACTTTTGGATTATCTGCATTGGCTAAGGAAATCTCAAAACAGCCTAGTATAGACTCTGTTGTGTGGTTACTAGTGTTAACTCTAATGACAATTTATAATGAAGAAGAGCAAGTTGAGCTAGGAAAAATATAAAATGTACAATTTGAGGAGAAAAAGAGCACCAGGAAGTAGAATGGAGCCAAGTCCTGTGTTTAAGGAAATAAAAAGATTAAGAAATCGAATAAAGGGAGTGGTGACCTCAGGGCAAGATCCTACCCAGCTAAGTTTCCAACTTGTGAAAATGAACCAAAGAAAACTTAGAGACAGATGTGGTGGCACACACCTTTAAGCCCAACACTTCAGAGGCAGAGGCAGGTGGATCTCTGAGTTGGAGGTCAGCTTGATCTACAGATTCAGTTTCAGGACAGCCAAGCTTAGACAGTGAAGGAAAATATTGAAAATAGAAAGCTGGTGAAGATGTAATTGAATGAAAGGGGAGTATGTTCCAGTCTCAGCAAGCAATAGAACTTGGAAGCTTTGGCCACATGGTTCTGACTTTAGAGTCAAGGATAGAAGAAAGGGGTTATGGAATCTTCCTCTGTGACTGGGGAAAGACACTGAGGCCAGGCAGGCATATGTCGGGATGTCCCTGAATGGAGGCCTAGAGAGGCCATTGTGTGAAGCTGTGAAGGTGAAGCCTGGATCGCCTTGGAGACCCCAAAATGTTGGAGATGGCAGAGTCATGGGATATCTGCTGAGGAAAGTTGCTAATAGGGAGTGGATCTAGCCAGAGAGAAAGAAGTGTGTTGCAGTCAACAAAGCTGAGAGAAGTTGGAGATCTGAAGAACATTTTGAAATCAGACATGGAGATACATAGTTTAGAGTTTACCCAGCTGGTTTTCAGTCTTGCTTTGGTCCAGTATTTCTTCACTATGCCCCCCTTTTCTATGGTATGAAATGGTAATATATATTCTGTGCCATTATGTGTTGAAGTATGTGATCTGCTTTTTGATTTTGATTTTACAGGGGAATGTAGTTAAGAGATTGCATAAATCTCAGAAGAGACTTTGAACCTTGGACTTTTAAAGAAATTGAAACTGTTAATAGACTATGGGGACTTTTGGTTTTGGACTTAATGCATTTTTGCATTATGATATGGCTACAAGCCTTTGGGGGCCAGTGAGTAGAATGTGGTGGTTTAAAAGAAAATGACCCCCAAAGAGAGTGGCAATATTAGAAGATGTGGCTTAGTTGGGGTAGGTGTGGCTTTGTTGGAGGAAGAGTGTCACTGTAGGGGTGGGCTTTGAGATCTCCTTTGCTCAAGCTACTCCCAGTGACACAATTCACTTTCTGTTGTCTGTGGGTCAAAATGTAGAACTCTCAGCTCCTTCTCCAGCACCATGTCTACCTACATGCCACCCACCATAATGATAATGGACTGAATCTCTACACTGTGAGTTAGTCTCAATTAAGGACTTTATAAGACTTGCTGTGGTCATAGTATCTCCTTACATAAATAGAAACTCTGACTAAGACAATGATGTTAAAAGCTTAGTTAAGAGCTTTATATCCTTATCCTCAGGCAGCAGGCACACACACACACACACACACACACACACACACACACACACACACAGAGAGAGAGAGAGAGAGAGAGAGAGAGAGAGAGAGAGAGAGAGAGAGAGAGAGAATATGGAGAATATATGAGATACTGGGCCTGGCATGGACTTTTGAAACCTCAAAGCCCATCCCCAGCAACACACCTACTCCAACAAGGACACATCACCTAATCCTTCAAAACAGTTCACCAACCAGGAGCTAAGCACACAAATATATAAGCTTCTGGTCTATGTGGGCCATTATCATTCAATCCACCACAATCTGCTTTGGTGGCTGGCTGGCTTATGAGCCTGGAGTGGATTTCACAGTTGATAACATCAAACATGTCAGGAGGCTTTACTCATCACAATACTAGAAGAAATAGAAGTACTGTGACATTGGAGGTAGAGGGCATTAGGAACACACTGCAGACACCCAACAGTGACTGGGATGATGTAATAGGTGGGGAAAAGGTCTAAGGGATGAAGCTAAAGATGCAGCTGTGATGTGTGACTCACACTTCTGCAGACACACTCATATTTATCTCTGTGTTAGCTACTTATGAATCGTGGTGACCCAAACAACTCAAAGATTAAAGGCCTTCTTAGACGCCTGTTTTAGAAAGTTGCATCTGCCATGGTGGAGCAGGTATGGTGAAGCTTTTTATCTTGCTGGAAAGGAAACAGAAAGTAACAAGGGGCCAGTAACCCACACTGACCTACTACCTTCAGCTAGTCCTCATCCCCTAAAGTTTCCACACTCCCCAAATAGTACTGCTAGCTAAAGAGCAAGTTTTCAGCACAGGAGTATGCATGGGCCATTTTGTATTTCAACCATAATGTCTAACGTGATTTGGAAAATTTGATGTTCTGTATTATAATAATTTTATACTTATGAAAATAAACACCTGGAGTTCTATTTGGTCATAAGAAAGATATTTAGTGAAACAAAGCAGTCGTTTAGTGCTAGAATTTTTATTGAATTATTCCTGAAGGCCAACCAGAACCTCGGTCTAAAAGGGTAGTGGTACAGGATTGGATTATGGTTCTCAGCCTTTCTGAGGGAAATCTTCCCTTCAGCTGACAAATTTTTATTTCAGACAAATATGCCCCTTCTGTACGTGTATGTCTTTTCTGTTTGGCCACCTCATTTGTGCTAAGATTGCTTTTCAAGTCTGGGCATCCACTCACTTTTAGAGATGATAGTCATAGTCCCTATCTCCTAATCTGCATACCCTGAAACAACCCAGTAGATATCACTAGGCCTGTCTAGTATATGGCAAAAAATGATGCCCATAAGAATCCTCCTCCTCCTCTTGCTCCTCCTCATCACCACCACAACAACAGACTGAGCAGTGACAAGAGGTGGAAGCAGCGCAAGTCTTTTGAATAACCATGGGTCTCGATGGGGCAGGGTAAAAACCCTCCACATTTGAGATTTACTCTTTGGTGAAACTGACTCACTACGTGGCAGAAAGTCCCAGAAGTGCTTGTTCAGATTTTGTAAATGGGATCCTGTGAGGAATAGCCCTGCTACTGAATTGTAAATCTGGTTCCCTGGTTTGGCGCACCTTCAAGTTATGGCTGATTCTCTTGACTTGTCCTCATACCTAATAGCTATAGAAGACGTAAAATATTAGTTTCCTGCAAAAGACCATGGCCTCAAACATGAGGTCTATTTGGTTATAAAGCAAGACTAAATGGAATTTCCAACAAATACCATGAGGTGTGAAGTTTTATTTCTTGCTGTCTACTGGGGTAATTACATTGCTCTTGATGTTGTTTTTTGTCTATACACAGACAAGTGGATGTGGTGGTATTGTGTTCCCCAAAATATTTGCACCCTAATAAACTTATCTGGGGTCAGAGACAGAACAGCCACTAGATACAAAGGCTAGAAAATGGTGGCACTCACACCTTTAATCCTAGTATTCCAGAGGCAGAAATTCCTCTGGATCTCTGTGAGTTCAAGGCCACATTGGAAACAGCCAGGCATGGTGACACACGCCTTTAATCCCAGAAAGTGAGCCTTTAATCCAAGGAAGTGATGGTAGAAAGTAGAAAGGTATATAAGGCGTGAAGATCAGAAACTAGAAGCTTTTGGCTGGTTAAGCTTTTAGGCTTTTGAGTAGCACAGTTCAGCTGAGATCCATTGGGATGAGGACACAGAAGCTTCCAGTCTGAGGAAACAGGATCAGCTGAGGAACTGGCCAGGTGAGGAAGCTGTGGCTTGTTCTGCTTCTCTGATCTTCCAGCATTCACCCCAATAACTGGCCTCAGGTTTGATTTTATTAATAAGAACTTTTAAGATTCTTGCTACAAGTGGAGAAACGATAAAAGAATTGTGCACAGTGGTGTCTCTTGTGCAATCGCACCAATGGGAAAGATTGTGGGAAAGGTAGTTTTCTTAGAACAGAAGGCAACTCATGCTTGTCTTTGGAAAACCAAGAGATCCTGGCATGTAACCAAATGCTGGCCTGTCTTGTGATGTGGATAGCACATGTGTGGAGTTTGCTGCATGATAAAACTGTAGACTAGGGAGACAAAGGCCATGACTTTTTCATTTTACTATGTGGGTGTCTTGATGTAGGGCATGGCAACATTGGGGTATTTTTGCATTGCATTGCATGCTTACAACTGGTTAACCAGAGCTCATCTACCACCTTCAAGGTGTGGGCCTGAATCCTCCTCACCCACCTCCATTATCTTTGACCTCCAGAGTAACCAAATTCAATAAGCGACCTTATCTTGTCTATTTGCACTGTCCAGGCCCAAGGACAGCCTTTCTAATAAGCATTTCTAGGCTTATTACTTTAGAGAGTAATAATTGAACACACTTATCTCTCATTTTAAAGCTGGTTGGTTTGTTTGTGTTCCCTATGGGTCTAGGAGAGTGCTTGGAGGGCAGGAGCCTTCTCTAGGTCCTATACCTGCCCATAATCAGTATGCAACTGTCTGGTTCCCACAGTGTTTTGTTTGTTTGTTTTTAACGAGTGTCATTCTTATGTGAAAATCTACTCATTTGACTATGGAAACGTATTTAAATTGCCAAACAAGCTTTGCCAGAGTGTAGAGTCACTTAAATACCATCAGCTCAACTCCAACAAAATATGAGACAACTGCTGAAGTGGGAGCCGTAGATATCAAATACAGGTCTTTAACCTGGCTGCAGTGTTAGCTCCATACATCGTCCTATCTCCAGGGTCTCTTCCACTCTGAAAAGGAGCCCGAGACTCTCAAAGTCACTATGATGGAAACGATGGAAAGAGATGAGCTAGTCATGAGCTCCCTGATGGAAAAGCAGGTCCTGATTTATTTGATTCTACTCTACAGCTGCTATGTAAGGGACCTGGCGCTGTTTGACTTTTCTTGCTGTACCTAGTTTAAGTAATAAAACTGCTTGAAAACTATTTTTTTCTCTCTCCTTCCTGTCCGGGAGGCTAGTTTCCAAGACCATGGTTCTCCAATTCATTGTAATGTCATATTACTTGGGCTGAGCATTCCTTTGCCCTTGAAATGTGGTTTCTTTTTAAAATAAAAAAATAATGTTTTTATTTTTTTAAATCATAGTTTCCTCCCTTTAGACCCTCCCACATAACCCCACTTCACTCTCTTTTAAATCCATGGCCTTTCTTTTGGAGGGTAGGGTTAGACTATTTTTCTTCTCTCAGCGTTGCTTAGTTACCTGCAGCTCTCTGTCTGGGGCTCATGGGCTTTCTCCATGTTAGCACATCTATTAGTTGTCTTTGTTCAGGTCATGTTGAGGCAGCCACATTGGTGAAAAACATCACGTGTTTAGCTTCTCTGATATTTCTAGCCAACTCCCTGGTCCTCTGGCTCTTACGCTCTTTCCACCCCCTCTCCTGAAGTGATCCCTGAGCCTTAGGTACAGGAGCTGGGTTGTAAATGTATCAGTTGGGACTGGACTCCACAACTCTGCATTTATCAGTCTTGGTTTTCTGTAAAGGCCTCTGGCTGTTAGAAAGAGACATTTTCTTAATGCAGGGCAAGAACTACTCTTGTATCTGCAGATTTGGAGCTAGGAACCATAGATAAAAGAGAACATGAGACATCCATCTTTCTGGATATGGGTTATCTTACTCAGTGTGGTCTTTTCTAGTTCCATCTACTTACCTGAAAATTCCATGATTTCATTTTTTTTTACAGCTGAATAGTATTCCATACTACAGTCTGTATGTACCAGAAGTGTGGTTTCTTATCTATCTTTTTTTTTAAAAGATAATAGGCTAGGAGACAACTCAAGGGTGAAGTGTTTGCTGAAGGACCTGAATTCAGATCCCCCTCCTAAAAGCTGAGTATGACAGTATGTGTCTGTGACTTTAGTCCTGAGAGGCAGAACTAGACAGATCCTCCAAGCTCACTGGTTAGACAGCCTAGTAGAATCAGTAAGCTCCAGGTTCAGTGATAGAATTTGTTTCAAAAAGGTAAGATGAAGAGAGATAGAGTAAAACACATGACATTGACCTCTAGCCTTTACATACACATGCACACATGTGTACCTACACACAGAAACACACACACCAAATATATTATAGATCACACATGTTAAAATTAAAAATAGAAATAGATATATTTGTTAGTAATAGGTCTATTTCTTAGTAGAAATAGTTTTCTATAAAACTAACTTCCAACAGTGCATTTTAACAGTTCATTTTAACAGTTTGGAGACATTTGCTAACTGTATATTCTGCCTCTGTTCTGGAGTTTCATTTTTACCTTTGAATTACCAAAATGTTTTCTGGAATCCATTTATGGCTTTGGCCTTCGACCTTTTGCCTCAGAGTCATATTATCACTATTCAATCTTGGTTTTAGTATAAGGAAAAGGCCTATTTCGATATTCACATTCTGTGAAGCAAGATGAGGGCTTCCTCTTCGTGTGTAATGAGCAGGTCCTCATACTCTCCAGAACTCTGGAAGCACCGCAGCAGGCCGCATACTCCAGGGCTCTGTCGGCGCTGCTCTCTGAAGCTGAGTTTATAAGTTATAACCCTTAATCCAAATGAAATATAATTTTATTTGAGTAGATCTGCAAGTGGGAGAATGACTATTAATTCTACAGTTCCAAAATAACTAATGTGTTTGGTTTGAAGCCAGGTACACTGTGAGCCCTGGGTTTAAGTGCTCACATGGGACATGTGGAGAGAGACTTTAACATATGGGTTCTCAGAAGAAAATGCAACCATTCCATACAAGAAATATTGAGTTATTCTTAATGCTTTTTAATGTGTGGTTGACTATATATTTTTGAGTGGTGCCATTTTTAACACTTGACAATTCAGGCCACAGATCTTCATTTCCTGAGGTAATTTTAATAACTCACCCATTCACACAGCAAGCATTTAGTAGGGGATTGATTGTATAGTATTGTATTGTACTCGGTTTGATGGAAAATGCAAGGGAGAAGAAGCAAGATCTGTATTTGCTGAATTACAATATCATTTGAAAGTAAAACTAACAGACTCAACCAGCAAGTAAGAAGCAGAATGGAACTGTACATCAATGTATTAAAAATTCCTGTTGCTGGCATGATTCCATAGTTTGCACACCTTAGGAGGCTGAGGCAGGAAGAGGGCTTGAGCCTAAACGTTCAACATCAGCCTGGGTAGCATCGAGAAACTGTCTTGAATGAATAAGTGAATGAATGGATGGATGGAAGAAAATATCTACTAGTGGTGCTATATACATTGGCTTTTTTTGTTGCTGTGATAAAACATTCTGACCAAATGCAACTTGAAGAGGAATGGGTTTATTTGGCTTAGAGGTTACCGTCCATCATTGTGGGAAGCTAAGGCAGGACCTGATGCAGACCAGGCAGGAACACTACTTGACCATGGCTTGCCCAGCTTGATTTCTCATACAACAAAGGACAACCTGATGAGGGGTGGCACCACCCACAGTGGGCTGGGTCCTCTCCATATGACTCATTAATCAAGAAAATACACTATGGCCGGGCGGTGGTGGCGCACGCCTTTAATCCCAGCACTCGGGAGGCAGAGCCAGGTGGATCTCTGTGAGTTCGAGGCCAGCCTGGGCTACCAAGTGAGTTCCAGGAAAGGCGCAAAGCTACACAGAGAAACCCTGTCTCAAAAAACCAAAAAAAAAAAAAAAAAAAAAAAAAAAAAGAAAATACACTATAAACATGCCTACAGCCCCCTCTGAAGGAGACAATTCTATGGAAGTTCCCTCTTCCCAGGTGACACTGGTGGAGGTCAAACCGACAAAAACTGACCAGTGCAGGTTCCCTACCACAGGATAATGCAGGGAAAGGTTTTGAAGCATCTGCTTTGGAAGAACTTGTAATCTGATGGTGTGGGGCGAGGCAGTCTTGTGAGATGGGGTGTGAAAGTCATCAAGAGTCAAGCTACCTCTTAGTCATTGTGAGAACACTGTTGACACAGCCTCAAAGTTCTAATTGTGAGAAGCAGCTTCAGAAAAGCAGCAGGCGTTTGAGGAGATTTGGGAAGAAAAAGTGTAGACTATTGGCTTGCGCTTTCACATATATTGAGAGGGCAAAGAGGGAGGGGGTTGATTTGAGGTGGACATAAAGTTTTCCTTGAGGAGCTGTGTCACATTGCTACACATGATGATCTATGTGCTTTGATATATGCATGTCAAAGATAAGGAAAAGGTAAACTAGGTCGGACAAGAAAATACAAGACAAGATTGCAAGAGGTGAAAACATACAGGCATAGGAAAGTAGTCAGCATAAAGAGGGATTCTTAGACTGAAATGCGACAAAATGAAATTAATTTAGGGGTAATCAGCATCTTACTGAAGGGTTTGGTCAAATCAGAAATAAATTAAAAATATTTAGAAATAGAAAATACCACGTGGGTGCTTCTTACTCTAGGATGTGGCCACATGTTAAACTGGTTGAGCAAAGGATGGGTTAAAATCATGGCTCCATCATTCTCTATCTGGATGACCTTGAGCAAATAATTTAACTTCTCTGTGTTCTATCTAAGAAAAGGGGAAATAAGAGCTACTATCCCATAGAACTATTGTAGAGAGTCAATAAACTGATATCTTTAAATGTCAGTGTAAGACTAGCCTCCTCATCCAACCATCCATCAATCTATCGTTTATCTACTACCTATCTATCTCATCTAATTCCAAACAAAAGCTTATTCATAAAATAATAAAAAACTACTAGAGATTCTTAAGCAGAGGGAGATCACGAGCAGAACTGCACGGACATTTCTGAGGCTGGAAGGTGAGATAGTGAAATTTCATGAATATTTAGATAAATACAATGGAGCTTGAGCTAAGACAGAGAAATACTACAAGATTTGAAGAGGAGACATATTTCAAAGCGGGGGGGGGGGGGGGGACAATTAGAAGTTGGGAATGCAAGCACTTGCAGCCAAATATGACTCTGAGATGGAGGTTCTTAGAGACTGGGAAGAGGCCGGAATCACAGGCAACAAATGGGGAAGTTATGCATGGATGGACCTCAAAGCTTGTGAATGAAGTTCGCTGCACTTAGCCTGTGTGTGCTCAAATCATAACAATCATTAGCTAGAATTTCATCGTCCTTTGTGTGTCTGCACAACCCTTTTGCCATCTGCTGTAGGAAGAAGTCAGGGTGTCAGTGTCGTGTGAATGGAAAGTGAGTTCTAAAGGAGCTTTCTGCTTTAAAAACGTGTCCCGGAGCATTTCATTAAATTACAAAGAGGACAGGGAGACGACAGGGAAGAGCTGAGCTTCCCAGAGACTTGAATTTAAATGAATGATGTCAAAAAATTATTTCAGTTGGGAGTTTAAAAAAAATGATGAAAGAAAACAAAACAAAAACTGGGTCATGAGATGACCCCAAGGCAAAGTCTTAAATCTTAAAGGTCAGCAGGGCAGTGTGCTTTAAAAACTGTAATTATGGTTCTTAATTCTTCAGTGGGCTTATTGTGTCCTGTTAAGGTTATTCACTCCTGTATACCACAGCCCATAATGTCATTTGATGTTTCCTTCCAGCTTCTCCAGGTATTAAAGGAGCTTGATGTGTTTTTGTTACATTAATCTTTCCTCTGAAGCTAGTGATGAGTTCATCCAACTCATTTCCATCATGTTGAAAATTCTTTTCAATTAAAAACCCATCTCCACACATGGTATTACCATTAGGAAAGATCTGTTCTGTCTAAAACAGCAAACATTGAGATATCTCAGGAATTGCTCTATAAATCATTGTGAGTAGAATTGACTTCAGGCTTTTGCATTTTTTTAAGTGAGCAAAAGTTGAGCTGATGAGAATTTGGTCCATATGGTTTATTCCTGTTGGAATAGATCAGTTTCATCTCACTGCCTCAGTAGTTTTACTGTACATTGATGTGAAATATTGTGGACATATTTTAACGAAGCTATCAACTATGAAATACTTTATACAAAACATTATGATTACAAAGGCAATAAAAGAAAGAGCTAAAAGCAGGAGAGAACGCTTGGTGAAAGAGGAATGGAGAGACTGTGGACGGAATCGTGTGGATTTCCTCAGGCCCCAGTGTGCAGAAAGCGTGCAATGCGTGAATAATTCATCTAGAAATTCTATCGTGAAGTTGTATCAGTTTCCGCAGTAAAACCTGGCTGTGGAGGAGGAAAATGCATCAACATCTGTGACAAGCTCTATGAAGAGACAGTGGCAGAGTCTCTCAGGCACCAGGAGCAAAGCAAAATATAATAAATTCCCTTAAGTGTCAAATTTGTGTCGGCTGAATAATGACACCATATGTCTGGGCTGCTGTGTCACCATAGGCTACTCTGAAAAAAACACATGGCTTTGTAGAAATGGCTGTCAGCCGAGGAAGAAACTTTGCTGCCTGCTGTCTGACAGTTACGGGAAAGAGCTTGCTCAGCAAGGCCAGCTTCTGAGAAGCAGGAAGAATTATTATTACGTTATTGTTGTTGATGATGTTCTGCACTGTTTTGTCTTAAAATGTCAGCATCCAAGGTAGCCCAATGTTTAGAGTCGGTGCATGTCTGTATTATTAAACAGTCTACCCATGGTGTTTTTTCTTTCAGATGAGTGGGAGGGAGGCTTTGAAGCCCACCGGTTAGCGCAAGGAAGGCATTTCTGATACACCATATCTTTATATAGCTCTTAGACGTTCTCCTCAGAACATTTCAGGGAAGTTATCTCACTCATCCTTATAGCATCCTTAGGAGTAGCCTAGGGTGCAGATATTATTTTGCTCTGGGGGAAACTGAGGCACTGAAAGATGGTGGTCACCTTAGCCCCCCCGGAAGCATGCTTCTGTTGACAGCTCCGTATCCACACTCAACCTGGCTGTCATCCCAGCAGGCCAGACATTCTATCAGATGGGATTTGCTTCTCTTGATCTCTGCGTTTCTGCTTGGCAGGCACAGTACTGGCCTGGTGCCCGCCTACTGGCTTTTACGTACTCCCTGGGTGCCTGGATTCGGCAGCACTATGAGCCAGGATTCTGCACATTGAGCACAGGGATGCTGTTAGTAGACAGTTCATGCCTGCATATGGTCCCTACAGCATTGCAGTTAGGTCCTGCACAAACGTTCTAAACAGCACAGACTCTAGAGAGAAGTCAGCCGCCCTAGCCTAGGCTGGGCTGCACGACAGCTGGCTTCGTGCCTTGGTTTTCCATCACAGTTATTCCCACACTACCTAAGGGGGATTAGAGCAATGGCAAAGCATTTGGAAGGCGTTATATTCACCTTTAGTCACACAGCCATAGGCAGGTAACCTGGGCAATGGGGTGAATCAATCTGTTATGAGGAAAATTACTTCCTACATGTATTAGTTTTCTACATGAGAATGTCTTGAAAAATTTAAAAACACTGTGTTAACTTTTAAACAATAACCATTTTTTAAAAGTGTGGTTCCCAACAAAATGGTAAAGGTATGAATCACTGGGAGTGCTTTCTCTGTGGGTTTGTGTATGCACACACACATGCACACACACATGCACACACCACTCAAAGACACTGATTCATAATTTCATAGAATCTGGAACATACTATGGTGTTGTGAGGTATTTGTACACTGTGTGAAGATATATTGCTGTGATTGGTTTAATAAAAAGCTGAATGGTCAATAGCTAAGCAGGAGGTATAGGCGGCACTTGTGGGCAGAGAGAGAGGAAGTAGGGGGTGATCCAGGTGCATGAGATACACCAGGAGACACAGAAGAAGCAGAATGGGTGGTATGTGACAGAACGTAGATGAATAGAAATGGGTTAATTTAAGTTATAAGAGCTAGTGGGACAAGCCTAAGCTAAGCCCGAGCTTTCATAATTAATAATAAGTCTCTGTGTCATTATTTGGGAGCTGGCTGGCCAGACAGAAAAAGAGTCGTTACACTAAGGAAATGTAGATTTTGAAAATCCCCCAAGGAGAAGCCAATGACGGTCAGAGCTCTCTCAGATTTTCCCACCCATGTTAGTTGGGATATAAAATACCAAGTGCAGAGTGAAACAGATAAAGAGGATAGTGGTTTTCTGTGCAGAAGCTTTCCACTCAGCACTCTAATATAAAGACCCTGAGGAGGGAGGTTGTGGGATGGCTCAGAGAGCAAAAGCACTTCAGCCAACCCTGATGACCTGAGTTCAATTCCTGGGACCCACATGGGAGAAGGAGAGAACTGACCTCCACATGTGCTCTGTCACACACACACACACACACACACACACACACACACACACACACACACACGTGCATGCATGCATGCATGCACACACACATACATATATGCTGATACACACACATATGCGTGCATACACACATGTGCATGCACACATGTGTATGTACACAAATATGTACATGCATACCCATGTGCACGTATATACACATTCATACACATATACACACACATAAACACAAATGCTTGCACATGTGCACTCAGACATGCACACACACACAAATGTATTCCTTGTTTAATTAAAGAAACAGGAGCTATTATACATATATATGCTGTATAGAGGCTTAAAATGAGTCTAAAAAGCGTGGTTTTAGGTCAAAGCAGTCACAATCACAGCAAGATGCGTCTGACTGGCCAGCTCTCTGCAGACCCATTTTACCCTGCCTTGTCCCATCTCATCCTACCCCAGTTACTTGTACTAATTTAGTTATCTTTCTTCTTGAAGACAGTCTAAAGGTTCTACAGGTTAAAGATGAATACAAACACAATTTCTCGATCCTTCTGCTTCGTGTTTTACTCTGCCATGACATTTGGACCTGTGACTCCTTTAATTAAAAGAATTCAGGAAGGGCGGTATTGTGTGCATTCTTGGGTTAATCTTGAGTTGGGCCGCAGGAAGCTTATTTGTCAACCAGCAGAGCTAAGCGCTTAGACATGGGGTGGACTGTCTTGGGCACCCTGCTAACTGCAGCCTCATCTGAAGTGGAGCAGAGGTCAGCTGGAGACACAGTCCAATGAGAAAACATTTTCCTACCACCAAGAGGCCCTAGATTTGATGCCAGCACGGGGGGGTGGGCAAGTAAATGTGGAGTAGAAATACCACCCAGCTGAGCCCAGAGCCAGAGAATCACAACATAGACCAAAAAAATTTAAAGCACTTCGTTTAGGATGGCATGTTATGTAGCAACAGATGACTAAGGCAAGGATTTTCAGGTCCCTACTAGTCTGAAGTTATGAAACTAAATCGCTATTACAATTTCAATATAACATTTGGGGCACATTCTCACCCACTGTATGACAATCCCAGTGCCTTCATATTTTTCAGACATAATTTTCCTAAAAGTTGTTTGGAGTGAAGGATGCAGAAACCAGTCCGTCTGGCTACCACCTGGTACTGGCTGTTCGACCTCTGATACCTCTGCTCTGAACGGATGTTTGCTTCCTACCTTGACACTAAGGGTAATGGCCTGGCCCCATGTCGGCTGTTGCTGAGTATGGTACCTGGGCTGAGCCCGTGGGTACCTCAGTCTGTGTCTGGTGACATCTCCACTGCCAAAGAGGCCACTGATTCTACTGCGGTGGATGCTCTACTTTCCAGGCCCATGGAGATTGTAGAAAGCAGGTCATTACTATAATAAGTGACATGCATGCCTATATTTTTATACTCAATTGGACTACGGACTAAAGCCATACTATTTGGATTCTTTTTTGGTTTTGGCATGGGGATTCAAAAGATAGAAATTAAAAACCCTGTGTGAGACTGGTTTGTGTTGAAAAACTTGGGTACTGTGAGCCTGAGTAGCTTGTCATAAAATGGGGCCTGGTTGGATGTGCTGCCAAATCAGATGTTACTTAGCACGAGGTTGTGATATAGTTGTCGGGCCAAAGGATGAGTAGAGGACAATGCCAGTCGAAGACAAATAGGACATGCTTACTAAAATTGTAAATATGGAGGGAAACAGATTTTAAACTATAATGTGCTGGTTAGGTAGGTAGTAGACTTGGTATTGTCTTTATTATTTTAGTGTTTGGGGATTGTTTTTGAAGAGTAGCATCCTATGTCTGCTTCCCTTTTGTCTATTTTTCTAAAAGGACAGTGTGTCTTCCTCCAAGATTAAAGTGGGAAATATTTGATGTATGGGGTAATTGATTGAAAATGAGAGGATACACACACACACACACACACACACATACACACACACACACACATATACATTCAATGAGATGGAGCGATGGAAGAACACGTAGGAGTAACATCCAGAAGTTTATTAAAATGCAGTTGTCCGCTGAAGATATTGGCAGGGCAGCTTGCTTCTTTTGTATATGGTTTTGGAAGACGAGACAGAGAAAGTTCATCCACATTTCCTGCACATCGAGACACTGAGGGATTAATGAGAAGATGAAGGGCTCTTTACGCCTGAAACAGAACCCTCTTTGATGTTATCCTTGGGGATGCTTAGAGAAATAAGAGCAGAAAAGCATCCTATGAATTTATTACTATTTCTTATGGTATCAGAGTGATTGATCATTGGTGGATCCTCTTGGACACTGGCTTGTTTTTTATTCTCATGGAAACATCTTTGAAAAATAGAAAAGTTGGAAAAAAAACCTCACTCTTACCATTTTAACCAAAATAAAAATGTTGGGTTTCATGTTATTAAAGTTAAATACCAGTGTTAAAGAATTATTACTAAATATTTTTGAATGCATGTGGTTTGACCTCCTCTGAATTATGTTGGAGTTGATAACTTTCATAGAGGAGTATGAACAGACCTTTGCTTAGTCAGCCATTTTTCTTTACAGTGACCATTTGGTTAAATTCTTACATACAGATGTGAGAGAATTATATATTTTGGAGATGCATTGTAGGAGTCCATTTGACACTTGGAGCTCTTCTGAGCCAGCCAAAAGATGCTCTGATAACATTCAGATTTTGACACTCTGTCAGACACACTGGCAAGAGGCCTACAACCAAGGAACGGATCTCATGAGCACGACCTGTTGGCCAATTTGGAAGAATTTGAATTTTTGTTGGAACAATGAAGCTGGGTTCTAAACCCTTTCACCACATGTTATAAATATTAACAATGAAGGTAATGTGGGTGGTGGGGACTTTTTTTGAAACAGGGATTTCAATCTTGGCTGACATGATAATAAAGTCATTCACTGGGAAACAGAGCAGGGGGCAGTTCTAATTTTACGTTTTCCTTCTTTCTCTCAAAAGAGAAAGGAATGAGAAACACTGGCACAGTCATCGCATTTATGGAGGTGATATTAATGGATATAATGGGTCAGGCCAAATTACACAAGTATTTATAGTGTAAAAGTTTGAGGAGGCACAGTGCTGAGCAGTTAAGCAGGCCAGCTGTGGGGCCAGATTTCCTGGGCTTAAGCAATAGCTCTTCCACTTACAAGCTGTATAAACTTGAGGCATACAGGAGTGACGCACCTTGCTCAGTTCCCTCACCCTAACGTCTGCGAGAGTTAATCACAGCACTTAACTCGTGAAACGACCGTGAGGCTCCCTATTAGATCCGGATATAATATGTGTCGTGAAACCTTGAGGACTTGATAAATATTAAAAACTGTTTTCATTACCACTGAGCAAAAATTCCCGTAATTAAGTTTATTTACTCCAAGAAGAAAAAGAAGAATTTTATTTATTTTTGATAATGTTTGTGGTATCTCTTAGACATTAGGAAAGTTGGTGGAGACATTGAATTGCACAAGTTATGCACTTGGCTTTTAAGAATTATTTCTCCCATGAAAACCCCACCTATTACTCTGGCTGTGTTAGCTCACCGTCTTTGTCCTTCTAGGCCAGTCTTTGCATAGATTCTGGCCTGGGTTACTTCATGTAGCTTTTTGGTTGGAGGAGATTCCCTAGAACCCTTTTCCTTTTATCACTGAGCTGAAGCTTTTCCCTTGGCAACGAAGCCTGATGGACACCAGAAACTCTAGTGGCTAAAGCTCACACCTCTTCTACCCTTGACTGGTAACAAAAGAATGTGGCGCAGGAGGTGGGCTGCCAGTCATAGTCACAAATATTGGAGGTGGGCTGGAAAAGCCCACCTTCTAAAAGTCAACACAAGAGAAGGAAAGGGAGGATGAGAGACCTGGAGGGCGAAGAGGAATAAAGGACACACACACACACACACACACACACACACACAGCACAGTAATCCCACCACTTTATATATTAATTTAAAAATCAATGAAATGAAGATGAACATGGACAGCATGCACTATGGACAGGCTAGACATCTGCCCATCACAGAAGCGAGTCTTCCCTGTGGGATCTAATTTGTACACTGCCTGCGAAGCACTAATCCTCTGTTGTCTAGAGGAAATGTAGGATGCCTCCCGTATTCTCCCAGGACTGTCACTGTTATCAGAGTGTGTTGTAGCATTTTGCTTTGCGGGAAAGGCATGGTGGGCTCTAGTCAATGGATGCTTCCTATGCATAAGGAGATTATTTTATTATCATTAAAGGGTAGTGGTGATTTATCTGAATTCTAGGGAAAAACGGTCTAGTGCAGTGGTTCTCAACCTGTGGGTCATGACCCTTGGGGTTACATATCAGATATAGCACATATTAGATATTTACATTGCAATTCAAAAGAGTAGCAAAATTCCACTTGGGAAGTAGCAATAAAATAATTTTGTGGCTTGGGGTCACCACAATGTGAGGAACTGCATTAAAGGGTCACAGCATTAGGAAGGTTGAGAACTGCTCTAGTGGGTAAAAGTGCTTACTGGAAGAACAAAAGGACTTGAGTGCAGATCTCAGCACCTACTTAAAAGCAAGGCATAGCCATGTGTGTCAATCAGCACTGGTGGGTGGAGCTTGGCAGGAGTTCACTGGCAGCAATCCAAGCGGAAAACTTGGAGCTTCTGGGTCAATGAGAGACCCTGTCTTAAAATACAGGGTAGAGAGTGATAGAGGAAGAATATATCTGATGTCCTCCTTTGACCTCTTCGTGTGTGTGTGTGTGTGTGTGTGTGTGTGTGTGTGTGTGTGTATGTACACACATCCCACAACACTACAGAGTTGTCAAAAGTAGAAAAAGACTATCAGTTTAATTTGGGAAGTTTTGTTTGTTTGTTTGTTTTTCAGTTTTCTGAGGCAGAGTTTTTCTGTGTAGCCTTGACTGTCCTGGAACTCTGTAGACCAGGCTGGTCTCTGCCTCCCAAGAGCTGGGATTAAAGGTGTGTGCCACTACTGCCCAGCTTTATTTGGGAAGATTTGTCTCTGGGCCTCTGATTTTCCCTCTTGTTCTCTTTGAGAACTAATTCTAGAAGCACATTTATCACCTTTGATTATGCTTCATATTAGTATCATGTGACATCGTACTCGCCACACCACTCCTAAGACACGAATCCCATGTGCGTTGTCTTCCAGAGAAAAGAAGGATCTACTCTGCTCAAGAGTCTTGGGAAGCCGGGCGTTGGTGGCGCACACCTTTAATCCCAGCACTTGGGAGGCAGAGGTAGGCGGATCTCTGTGAGTTCGAGGCCAGCCTGGGCTACCAAGTGAGCTCCAGGAAAGGCACAAAGCTACACAGAGAAACCCTGTCTCGAAAAAC
>CABHPH010124833.1:0-23207 GCA_902168325.1 Peromyscus nudipes
AGCTTTGCGCCTTTCCTGGAACTCACTTGGTAGCCCAGGCTGGCCTCGAACTCACAAAGATCCGCCTGGCTCTGCCTCCTGAGTGCTGGGATTAAAGGCGTGCGCCACCACCGCCCGGCCAAATTTGTTTCTTAAAAAAAAAAAAAAAATCGTAAGCCAGGTAGTAGTGTTGCATGCCTTTAATCCTAGCACTGAGGAGACAGAGGCAGATGGATCTCTGAGTTTGAGGGCAGCCTGGTCTACAGAGAACGTTCCAGGACAGTAAGGGATACACAGAGAAACTCTGTCTTCAAAAACTTTTTTTTAAAAAAATTTTATTTTTTATTTTATTTTATGTGTCTTGCCTACATGTATGTCTGTGTACCACATACATGACAGGTAATAATAGAAGCCAGAAGAGGGCGTCAGATCCCATGTAACTAAACCTAGGTCCTCTGTAAGAATATCAAGTACTCTTAACCACATAGCTATCTCTTTAGCCCCACAGAATTTTTTGATTAATAATCAATCAATTTCACGCTGTTTCATTATGTTTATGATTAATAAGGAATATTTGGGTTCATTCTTATTAATTTTCATTTTGAAAGAAATTAGTACTTTTAAGAATTAAAGATTTCAGCTGGAGACAGATCAGCAGTTAAGAGCACTGACTGCTCTTCTGGAGGACTCAGGTTCAATTCCCAGCACCCACGTGGCAGCTCCCAGCTGTCTGTAACTCCAGTTCCAGGGCACCCAATTATGGCCTCCACAAGCACCAGTTGTGCATGTAGGGCACAGACATGCACCCAGATAAAACACTCACATGCAAAAAATAAAATAATTTAAAAAAAAACAGAATTAAAGAAAATTTAAAAATATTCACTTAGATTTCACATGAAGATTAAATATAAATATAAAAAATTAATATTCAATTCACTAAGAAATAATCTTCACTGGTTGATAAGGAAGTTTTAAATTCTATGGCAAAAGAGCTGGCAAAATAGTTCATAGGTTTGCCACTAGATCTGACAACCTGAGGCCAATCCCACTTGGTGGAGGCAGAGAATCTACTCCCACAATTTGTCCTCTGACCTCCACATCAGTATTACTGTGGCATGTGAGCTTCCCATATCCCATAAAGGAATAATAAGTGTCATTTTTTGTTTGGTTGGTTTTTTTCGAGACGGGGTTTCTCTGTGTAGTTTTGGTGCCTGTCCTGGATTTTGCTCTGTAGACCACCAGACTGGCCTCGAACTCAGAGAGATCCGTCTGGTTCTGCCTGCCGAGTGCTGGGATTAAAGACATGTGCCACCACCGCCCGGCATAAGTGTAATTTTAAAAATTTAAGTTCAACATTAAAAATTCTTGCCAGGCAGTAGTGGTACATACCTTTAATACCAGCACTTGGAAGGCAGATATAGACAGATGTGTGAGTTCGAGGCCAGCCTGGTCTATCTACAGAGTGAGTTCCAGGACAGCCAGGACTACACAGAGAAACCCTGTATCAAAAATCCAAAAACTCTTGATGATCTGAAGGAAAAAAATTACCATTACTAAACATCAAACTACATACCGTTGAAACCGTTCTTGCTGCTCTCTTTGTTTTCGAATTTCTGGAAACTGCTTCTCATAGTACTCCCTTGTTTTGCTTTCTTTTGCTTTCCTCCGGGGATTGTTTTCTATTCTGTCCACTTTTTTCTCCCATGCTTCCATGAGCTGATCATAACGCTGGCAGATTTTTTGTTCCTATTAAACACCCGTAGTAAATTAATAACAATTAAACTGAACTCTATGATTTGGTAAGCCTTTAAAATACATTCCATTTCTTAAGATGAAAACAGAGGTACATTCGGCTTATATGACTCAGCTAAGAATGACAATTTGTTCTTGGTCTGAGAGGAGAAGTGGAGCAACTTACTTAGATGAACACCCAGGGTGTACTTTCCCTGGAATTTTTACTAACCATTAACACTATACAAATTAACAAACTCATTGACAACCACTGGTAGTGGCTGACCATGTATTTTTATTTTCCTGAAAACATGCCTTCATTGTCAAAAAGGAAAATTAAAAACATTTACATAGTTCATCATCTAATCCAGAGGTTCTCAACCTTCCTAATGCTGTGACCCTTTAATATAATTCCTCATGTTGTGGTGACCCCCACCATAAAATTAATCTGATTGCTACTTCATAACTGTAATTTTGCTAATGTTATGAACTGTAATGTAAACATCTTTTTTTCCCCATGGTCTTAGGTAATCCCTGTGGAAGGGTTGGTCAACACCTTGAGGAGTTGTGACTCACAGATTGAGAACCACTGCTCTAATCAATCTTTTTTTTAAAATTTATTTATTTTTATTTTATGTGCATTGGTGTTTTACCATAGGTGTTGGGTCCCCTGGAACTGGAGTTACAGACAGTCGTTAGCTGCCATGTGGGTGCTGGGAACTGAACCGGGGTCCTCTGGAAGAGCAGTCAGTGCTCTTAACCGCTGAGCCATCTCTCCAGCCCCCTGCTCTAATCAATCTTAAAGGCAAGTATTTAGCATTGTGTTGGTATCTATCCAAACTGTCAGAGAAAACATGCACATATAACAGTTTCTCTATCATTAGAGGTTCTGGTTTTTCACTTTTTTTTTTTTCTTTTTGTTAACTAGTATAAATATTTTTTGCAAGAATGGAAAAGGCTAGAATAGCTATTCACCATCATAAAAAGAAATCTGGTTAAAAAACATGAAATCAAGAATTAGTACTCTTGGTTAATCTTGAATTATGATTCCATTTTCTACAGGTACAAGGCAGAAGAACCCTCCATGATGGACACAGAGCTACGTGACTACGAGATTCTGTAAAGAGGAAAGTGAGAAGGGCCTTAGGACCACTGCTAACGTTAGCCACCTAAGAGTGACTGGATAGGAGAGTATTTCTCCTCACACCATTCCCTCATCACTTCTTCCAAGACCTATGTCCTCTTGTGCACTTCACCTTTTCTCTCTACACTCCCATCGCTTGAATTCAAGTCAACACTGTCATCACCCAGAAGGGAAGCAATCATCTAGTAAATGTGGCCCACATGATTTCTGTTACTTTCCAAAACAGAGAAGATGGAAGCCAGGACCCGGTCCATGTTACGTAAGTGTTCAGATCTTCCCATGCATTTCCAGTGTTGCAGCCAGATGCAAATTCTTTGGTTGTTGTTTGATACAGGGTTTCCCATATCTCAGGCTGGCCTCAAATCTACTAGGTAACAGAGCACGACTTGAACTTCTCATCTCCCTGCTTCAACCTCTCCAGTGGGAATCACAGGCATGTGATACCAAACAGTTTATTTGGTGCCAGGGATCCAATCCAAGGGCTTCATTCATGTTAAACAAGCACTCTACCACTGAGTTACATATGCAACCGCAGATGTAAATTCTTAAAATTCAAACCTGATCTTCATATTTCATCAGATTCAACACTTTAAAAAAAAAAAGTATCCTCTGAATCTCATAGAAAGTCTTGTAGGTGACCTCCAGAACAGTGTATCACTGAATCCCAGCATCCTTATCACCCGTGCCCTTCCCAGCTCACCCACTCTAAACTCAGTTCTGAGCCTGTCACATTAGCTATTTCACTTAATCGGTTCCCTCTGCTTGGGTAAGTTTACACAGTACTGGCTTTCCTGTTTAGTGGCCCTCTCTGATTCGCATCTGCTTTAGGCATCCCATTTTACACTCTTGTAGTCAGCCTTATGTATGAGATCACATTACGATCACAATACTGAACCTGCTTGCTGACATATCTGCTCCCTAAAAGCCAAAATAATATGGCTATCTTGCTTGCTTTTCTGGAATAATACATGGAACATCATCCACAACTGATAAACACTTATTAATCAAATCAGTAAACAGATAAATTTCAATTATTCCAAAGCATGAAAAGGTTTATTCTTCAGTGATTACATCACCAGAGGACTAATTTAGCAACTACCAGAATTACAATAAAATGACTGAACAAAAAAGCTAGTTTCTCACATAATATTTCTATGTTTTTGGGAAGAAAAATATTCAACACCAGTTATTTAAGATAGCATCTAGAAGATAACACTGGAAATATGAACTACAGAAGTTTTACACCAAATAAAAGCTGCTGTCTCTTGAGCTTTACAACTGGTTAACTGTCAGGTCATTCAGTATAAGGTAAAGTTCATTTCTAAAACAGGTACAAAGAACTTCATTTTATTAAAAATCTGAATTTAAATGTATCTGTAAAATTAGTATGAACATATTACAAAAGTAAGGATATTCTCTGAAACTTAATTTTTATGGTTATAAACATAAAACTTTTAGACAGCAAAGTGTATAACTAAATAAAAAACTATTTCAATTTTTAGACACTGACCAGACAGTTTTTCCTAAGGACAGAGAGTAATGTCTCATCGGCATGACCATAACTTACCGACACTTGTTTGAGTCCTAACAGACTGAAAGCAGATCGTCCTACTTAGCCTTTTTTTTTATTTGACTACTCACCATTTTGCTGAATAAAAATATTGCATAAATGACTAATGAAATTAATTTGATAATGATGTTAAATGTGGTATTACAATGTTACTAGGATTAGACTCATATTTAACTCACACATACAGTTACTTTCTAAATCAGCATTTGTTCTCATATAATCAAGGATCAATTATTCATGGGAAAGTGACTGCCTAAATGACATGAATGGGAAAGCTGTACAAATTTCAGTTAACAAGGATAGGACCTCACCCTTTGTTTTCTTGCATGATTTCTTCGTTTAAAAAATAAAATGAGTTTTTTCCTCATCACCTGGTTTCTAGAAGAGAAAAATATGGTTGCAGAACATTAAGAAAAAGCACAACTTAAGCCATGTTCACTTTCTGCAGACATTGGAGATAGGCAAACCACTTAAGAACTTATGGTACAATCAGAGTTAATCTTAAGCTTTTTCACCCTGCAAAATAAAACTGCATAATTTTTGTAATAAGGTCTAAAATTCCTGCTGTTCTATAACAAGATAATACAGTTAATTTTTAATTCATGCATCTAATTTTAAGACATGTTATTTTCAAATTATAATTAAGTAGTAACTAATTCTTAAGAATTCTGATGATACAAGCATCTTCGTATATACTTTGAGAAAGAGAAATAAAAGGGAAAAGAAACCTTTTGCAGGTACTTCCCTCCTAGAAGGAGAATGCACACCAAAACATTTAGAAAGATGTGACTTCTGCTCAAGACAGAAGATCTCTCTCCCACAGATCTGACACAACACTCTATGGAGCAACAAAGGGCAATCTGACAAGACAGGAAAATGTGTCACGTGTCTTAATGTAACAGTGTCACTTTTCAATGTGGAAGCACTGTGACCTTTTAAAACAATGTCATGCAGATTCAAATATATAAATATTTATACCCCACCTACTTACAGAAATAATTCCAAGTTGATTATTCAGACATAAATACAAAGCCAATGAAAGTAGAAATAAATTTCTGGATTACGTGTCGCTCAGGACTAACACTGACACTGGCTCCACTCAAATATTAAAGACAGTAAGTAGCTCGGTGCAGTCAGCAGATGAAAAAATTATTAAATGTCACATTTGCTATTTCATATAAAGCAAAAGAATAGCTACTGAATGATTTGAGCAAATGTATATACTTCAAAAGTAACATACAGTGGACCATTAATACTTATCAATTTACTCTGACTGCAATTATATGCTACTCAAAAATAAATGTCAATCAGTAAATAAAACTTTAAATGTCTACTAAGAATTTAAGTGAAGTCAGCTAGTCAATAACCCCTCTCAGCACAATCTAACATAGGCAGTGTAGATAACATAAAATCAATCAACAACAGTGCGGCTTTCCAGCTTACATTGAAGGAGAAAAGACAAAACACAAACCGAGCTTTGGGGGGGGGGGGGGGATCACTAAATGTAGCCAACTACATTATATCTGTTATCCTCCTTTTAAAAACATTTAAACAGCTAAGTAGTTCTAAATCAAAATGTATGAGTTTAGCCTAATCTTCTCCTAAAGGTTCTCAAGACCATGGCAGTATCTCACAGGAAAATTCTTAAATAGATGACTTTATTATGAACCATTTACTTCACAGAAGGTAAAATGACTCAAACTGTAATAGCTGTCATGCACACTACCATGCAAACATATTTGCCACCAGTTCTGCAAAGTAGTCAATTATTGTACACACTCTCAGAAATTAAAAGAAAAATATAAGTAATAATGTGCTCATTAGTAACTGTAATAGTAAATAATGATAATGTTCTGGATACATTTTTAAATGCATATAAATAGAAATATCACATTTCTGTCACCAATTAATAGTAATTCACCTAAAATGCTCTAAAAGTATGATAATTAACAACAATTTTAAAAAAAAAACCTATCTAGCTTCTCTTACTTCAATCAGATCAAGAAATTAAGTTTACTTTTCACTTTTCTTATTCCAAGATCTGCATCCATAAAGGCCTGGTAGTAGGATGAGCAAGGCAAAGCAAACTACATTCTGGAACAGCCTCCTCACCCACATGAGGGGACTGAGCCTTCCAGGGCACCAGGACATTAAATGGCAGAAGGGTCTACAAATACCGTCATTAGCAAGAGTCATGGAAGGGATTTCCCTAGAATAGGGTTTGAATAATGATAAAATGATCCGTGGCACTTCTACTTTGCAATGGCAGATGTGGCTTGGTGGGGGACGGTGTCATCACTAGTCTTAAATGAAAAAGCTTCATTATCTTACTTCATCATGCGCCTTGCAGGTACTCCACTGAAAAAAACACAAAACAGGAGGCAAAGAATTCAAGCCTCAAGGTAAGCCATTTCAATGTTAAGTATCCACCTTTTTTTTTTTTACTAGCAGATTATAAAACCAGCTAGTTTTATGCAATAATTTATTTTATTTTTTGGCCTCGGAAACTCAAATCTGTTACCCCAACCCCCAAAAAGCCAGAGGAAGATAACATATAGTAAACAACAGCAAATTACACAAATCTAAAACACACCTACACTGTTATAATAATGTCTGCAGATAACAAAAATGATTTCTTTATAGAATATGTGTTCTTTAATTGAACTCCAAAGATGGTAAGTACTTACGTCTTGATGTTCTCATGGTACACCTTGGTATCTGATGGCTGGTTATAGAGTGGCTATAAAATAAATGACATTTATGTGTAGAGTGTTGTATATATACTTACATTAACAAACAAAATCATTTTATTGTGAGATTATCTAAATGAGACTATACCATAGCATCCAGCCTAAACCTGCAGGTGTCAGGTTTCCCTGTAACCCCATCTCCTACTGCTCTCCTACTCCAAAAGAAGTTTGCAAACCCAATGTATCTTATAACAAATAAGCCTCATCACACTTTCAATTTCAGAGGCAAAGGGAAATTACACACTGTCTTTATCCTAATAGTACATTCAGGAAGCTCTCTTCTATTTCCTTTAGCTACATCTTCCTCCTCCTACCTAAGAGATGAAATGGCTGTTCAGGAAAACACGCTCAGAATACTGCTTACGCAAAGGTAATCAAGTTTACTCACAATTATCTTAAGATTATAACAAACTTTCTGCCCGGCTGTATAATTTTTATCCAATATTAAATGGATAGTACATTTTATCCCAAGAAAAATTATAAGAAAAGAAACTTAACAACAACAATAACATTAGAAATGGAAACAAGAATTTCTTACCAGTTCAACTTTTGGGCCAAGACCTTCAAAAATTTTATGAGCTTCTTCTGCTTTTTTCTAAGGAAAAAACATTATTATATTGATAATTAAAAATTTTATTACCCCAAAGAAAAATAATTGCCATTTGAAAATATTTATCTAAGACTAATCTGCAACCAAATTTACCTTTATTTACACTGAAACACTCTCTAACTTCCCCTTATAGTGGGGATTGAAGCTAGATTATCATGTAAGCTAGACAACTGTTCTACCACTGAGTCATGGTGTTGGCATTCTCTAATTTTAATTTACATAAGGTTCTCTCACTAAATTTAATCAAATCTCTAGTCAAAACCTAATGTCTGTAGTGAGAGCAACACATAAACAATTAGGAAGTTAATAAAATATTGGGAATACAGAGAGAAGGAATAAAATTTAAATTGGAAATATACCCAAGTATTTCAAATATTTAATTCACATGTTGCTGTTAATAAATATCTAAAAGCATAAAGTATCAAAAGAAGCATATAAAGAGTTTTTTTTTCCTAGTTCTAAGGAACTAAGTAATAAGTGAAGAATAAAGAAATAGTTTTACTCCAATCATTATTTGCAGTAAAATAAAATTTTAATAACATATTTAACATGCCGTTTTCAAAAGTAAAATAATCAAAACCAAAGTACCCCATAACAGGATCTTGTGGTGATATCTTGAACAAATAAAATTTGCCTGAAGATCAGAGGACAGAACAAGCCACTAGATTAAACACAGGAGTCAGGAAGTAGTGGCACACACCTTTAATCCCAGCACTAGGAAGGTTGAGATAGGAAGTGATATGGCTGGGCAGAGAAAGGAATATAAGATGGGAGGAGACAGGAACTCTGGCTCGTGGCTGCGGCTTGCTCTGTCTCTCTGGATCTTTCAGCTTTCATCCTGAATCTGGCTCCGAGTTTGTATTATAAGACCACTTAGGATTTGTACAACAGATCTTCCTTGCTAAGAACAAATTAACTGGGCCAGCAAGACAGCTGTGGTTAGTTAAGATGCTTGCCATCAAGCCTGACAATCTGACCCCACATGGGCAAAGAGAGGATTGATTCCAGCAAGTTATTCTCTGTCCTCTCCATGTGTCTCACATGCACTAACACACACACACACACACACACACACACGAAATAAACAAATGTAAAAACTTTTAGCCTATGAATGGTTTGGCCAAATTTTTTTAACATAAAACCCTCCAATTGGGCTGGGTATGCAGCTCAGTTGTTGAAAATACTTACATAGCCTTAGGCCCTGGGTTCAATTCCGTGTAACACACACACACACACACACACACACACACACACACACACACACACACTTTTCTCACATTTTCATATAATTATTAGTCTAAGTCTACATATGTAAGTAATTAATTCTTCAAATATATACTGAATGTATCTATGTGCCAGGCACTTACTAGACACTAAAAAAAAAAAAAAAAAAAAACCATAATGGGGGTGAGGGGAAGACAACCAATTCCAGTATAAAGAATGGTTTGAAAGGCTTATGGATATTTAAGTGTACTCCACATATAAGAAAGACAAATACTAGACAAACAACCTAGGAGTAAAGGTACTAAAAAACACTTAATACAATACTGAAAGCCTCATCTGGTAGGATACTACTAAGGAGGGAGTTTTTTGATAAGGCTCAGATAGGGCCAGAGAAGTGGCTCAGTGGGTAAAACCATTTGCTCAACAAGCCTGAAGACCTGAGTTTGCTCCCAAGAACACATGGAAGGAGATAACTGATTCCAAAGTTACCCTCAGCCCGGCACATCCAAATGCATGTGTAAAGTTTGGGCTAAAGTAAGAAATAGGGTTTTGTTTGAAGAATTGTGTACTAGAACACAGGTATGAAGGATGGGTCAAAAAGCAGGGGTGGGGGGGACGGACACGGGGACACGGGACTGTAAGAATGAGATACAGCACCCATGTGTAAAATTCAACTTAGGCAAATGGCAAAAGGAGAGAAGGGAAGCAGGTGCCTAGGATAATATACAGAAAACAGGGTGTATGCTCTTTAGAAATTCATTAACATACATGGTGTGGCTGAGGGAGGGAAACACCCAGCTCCAGGAAAACAGCAGGAGTGAAAGGAGGGTGTTGGCACAAGAGTGCCAACAACTTTTTCTCTCTTCTGTGCCGTGTGCTGCAGCAAACCATCCAGCCAAAATATAAACTATTTCCACAATCTTCTCCATTACATACTAACAACCATTCTTTTCTGTATTTTTATTCTGAAATTGGAGCACCTATAAATATTTTAGGAACGTATAACTGAACAGACATAAAGCAACTCAAACTGTTAAAAAAAACATAGTTCAGGAAAATAGTTTGTTTAGAGAGAAAACAAGTCTGAGTTCAAATACGAACCAAAGCAGCTTTTCTCTCGTGAAGCTAGCTTTAACGGTTTCCTTTTAGGCAGTTTTCTTTTTCTCACCAACTTTGTAAATAAAACAAGACTTCTCATATGTGATAATGGTTCTGATTACTTCAGCCACACTGAGCATAATTCCCAGAGTAAACAGACTGTCACTTCACAAGGAATAAGTAAAAGATGTACTTCTGTCATTATCTCATGCCTTCTTGCCTATGGCATCAAGACAGATTAGGTTACTCACTTTAAAAGGTCACGGAAGCAGTGAAAGTCTTAGAAAACATAGCATGATAAGAAAACAGAACCACAGAGCTGGCAGAGACGCCCAGAATAGCTTTCCTCCACTTCCCTCTCGGAGCCCCACAAGAACAACTACAAAAAATAACTAGTAGTAGGGTTTACTAAGAAAGCATCTGAAAGAAAACATGGCTTGACAATTACTAAGAGTGAGTTAAGAACATTCTTCATGCATGAAGAAAAACTTGTCACTGTAAGAAGCCAAGACTCATACTGAGATATCAAGTTTGGCTATTCTTTGCTTTGTGGAATGAACAAGAAACCAAAAGGAAATGATCAAAACAGAAAAGATCTAAAATGAGTTTTCAAGTCTGATGATGGGCATTAAGAAACATTTATTTCAATATGTAATGAAGACACGTATATAATTAAACACAAATTTATCAGATCTTAATATTTTCAGTCTTCATACCCACGACATTCACTAATTTACAATTGTTTAGATTGTACAACAGTTTATTTTAAAATGTGATCAATAAGTATCACTGAATCCATTTTATTTTAAAATGAATACTAAAATTTTAGACATTAAAAAAATTCCCATTGTCTATCAGTTCCAATCTCTTACTTTATCATAGAGATCACAAACTGGCCATAAAGGTCACTAGCTCATTAAAGTATTTTATAGTTCTGAAGGGTATTTCTTAAAAACCATAAGATATGCCAGGCACGGTGGCGCACGCCTTTAATCCAGCACTTGGAAGGCAGAAGCAGGCAGATTTCTGAGTTCGAGGCCAGCCTGGTCTACAGAGTGAGTTCCAGGACAGCCAGGGCTGTTACACAAAGAAACCCTGTCTCGAAAAACAAAAATCTGAAGATATAACACAAAACTTCTCATTTCCATCTCCACAAACAAAGGGCATACTTTCCTATTCTGAACTACAGTCTTCCTCTAGGCATGGCATGAGGTGAATTATCACTTTTTCCCCTTACTGTCTTCCAACTTCATTATAGAAGATTATTCTGGCCAGTCAACAAACTGCACCCAATCTAAGCCCAACTAATTAAATATTAACTGCCTATATTTTTACCAGCATGTGACATTTACCACACAGTATACTTTATATGTGACTCTCAACTATATACTCTTGTACAGATGTATGAGTTTAAGATTATTTTTATGTGTTTATTTCATGATGGAATTAAAATTATTTTTTAGTTCCCTGCTGTCTTAGTTAGGGTTTCTATTGCTGTGAAGAGACACCAAAACGAAAGTAACTCTTTTATAAAGAAAACATGTAATTGGGGTGGCTCGCTTACAGTTCAGAGGTTCAGTCCATTACTGTCATGGTAGGACATGGCGGCGTGCAGGCAAATATGGTGATGGAGAAGTAGCTGAGAGACCTATATCTTGCAGGCAATAGGAAGTGGTCTGTCTTACTGGGATAGCTGGAGCATAGGACACCTCAAAGCCCACTACCACAGTGACACACTTCCTCCAACAAGGCCACATCTACTCCAACAACACCACACCTCCTAAGAGTGCCACTCCCTTTGGGGACCATTTTCTTTCAACCCATCACACCTGCCTTACTTTTGTTTTTAGTGTGTGTGGTGCATGTAGAGAGCAGAAGCTGATACCCTGTGTCCTCCTCAGTTGCTTATCATACTTATTTTTGGCAGGGGAGACACGGTGTCTCACTGAACCCAGATCTCACTAATTTGCCTAAGCTGGCTGGCAATGCAAGACTCAGGGATCCTCCTGTCTCTAATTCCCCAGTGTTCAGATCACAGGCAAATGCTGTCACACTCCCCTTTTTATATGAGTGTTGGGGAACTAAACTCATATCCTCAAGCTTGTGTAGCAAGCACTTTATAGAATGAAGCATCTTCCCAGCCCCTACTGTTTTACGTGGATGGTGTTGATAATTATTATTTACTTTAGAACATTATCATTCATACAAAAGGCTGAGAATAGCAATATAAAATTTTATGACCCTAATTCCACAGAACATCTTATTTTTTTGACACTTTTTATAGCCTGACTATATCTACATTATATAAGAACATAGCTTTTACCCATCATGTACTCTTGACTCTCATTTAGAATTAGTTCTTCAGGTAAACTCTCTAATATTCTTACCTTTATAAATATTACTAGGCTTGCCTGCCTCTCTTTAAATTTGCTATTGTGATGCTAGGGCTAACCCTGATCCTGTGCGTGCTAGGGAGGTACTCCACCACTGCACACCCCCAGCTAATAGTTGCTTTTCTTACGTCCAATATCCTTTCAGACCTGGCTCTCTGTATAAAATATACTGACTGATAAATCAACTCACTACAAAGCAAATAAATTCAAACAACAATTCTGATTTTTACTTTTTATGATTACCCTTGGCTATTAAATCTTAATAATATTTAAGCTCTATTATATGTTCTGAAATAAGGTCTTTTAGAAGTCAATTGTTAAGCTTCTCTGATGCAACATTTTCTTTATATTGAAGTGATATAAGCTTCCCTTTACTTTAACTGCAAGTTACTGAGCCAAGTAATGATCAAGAGCCAACAGTGTCAATACAAAAACAACTCACAGAACTATGGCCTGGATTTCCTAATTGATAAAAATTTGCCAACTAAGAGAATGAAACAAAAAATTGTTTTAATAAAAATAAAAAACCAAAACCCACCTAAAGGTCAAAGTCCACACTGAACTTTTTAAGTTCAGCCATAGCCCAGCTGTTAACTCTGAGGCTGATAATGAAATTCTTTCCTCTATCCAAAGGTACATTTGTACTGAAATGTGACCAATCAGGCTTTGGTATTAAATATACTTTAAGTAAAAATTAACAAGCATGCAGGTCATGGTGGCACAACCCTTCCATCCTAGCATAAGATGCACAGACAGGCAGATGTAGATACCTGTGAGTTTAAAGCCAGCCTGGTCTATATACTGAACTCCAGGCTAGCAAGGGTTACATAGGGATATCATGTTTTAAAACAACAACAACAAAAAATTTGCAAGCAAGCATGATGATACGTAACACTCAGGAGGCAAAGGCAGAAGGGTTGTTTCAACTTATGAGGTTAGCCCCGTCTACATAGCCAAATATGGAGTTCCATGCTATCCAGGACTACACAGTAATTCCCTGTCTAAAAAAAAAAAAAAAAAGTAAAAAGCTACAAAATGGCTGTTTCATACACTTGTCAGTATGTGTATGATAGCAGAATCAGCTGATAAAATTCTAATCAGTGGGCAGGGTAGTGGTGGCGCACGCCTTTAATCCCAGCACTCGAGAGGCAGAGCCAGGAGGATCTGTGAGTTCGAGGCCAGCCTGGTCTACAGAGCAAGATCCAGGACAGGCACCAAAACTACACAGAGAAACCCTGTCTCGAAACCACTGCCCCACCCCCAAAAATTCTAATTAGTGAATTAATAGTTATACAATATATAATGTACAACAGAACTTTTATTTTAATATAATTACAATAGAATATATTCAGAACTGGAAAATCCAGAGTCAAATAGATTTAAAGCCTATGTTGTCAGAAAGAATATAAACTTACCCGATTCTCATCATAAATAATTTGGACAATACTACGGTGTTTCTGTTCCACAGGAGGAGGGGACACAGGCTTCTCCGGCTCAGGAGGCTTAGCTGCTTCTTCTTCTAGCTGTTGCTAAGAGATCCAGAAAGAACTGTCAGACATTTGCTGCAGATCACCAATCAGCAGCCAAAGATAGCACATGCTACCGTGCACTTCTTGCTGATTCTACAGGGTAACCGTTTACTCTACAAGGCTCTCAAGGATCCAAGCGCTCAAGGCAAAATAACCAGATGCATTTTAATAACTAAATATCATAAATCATAGTAAGATAGACAGACAGATGTAAAAACCAATGGAGAAAACCTTGACTATTTCAATTCTCATAAAGGAAACATTAAAGAGAAACTAAGTTTAAGGAAAGCACCTTATTATAACTCTATCACAATAGTCTTTGATAACATTGGGAAAAGTTACATGTTAGAGATACATGGTATTTGTGACAGTTTGTGGTGAACAGTATGGTAGGAAAGGGTAAAAGGTCTAATTCCCAGCTAAGAATAGTACCATGTCCAAATCCAAACTTTCTATCAATTGAATACTGCTCTTGTCGAGACGCACTCAACAGCTGGCATATGAATTACAAAGCAAAAGGCTTTGTCAATTTTTAGTCAGTCTGTCTAGGTTTGAGCCTGAAGGCATGATTATAGTATTTTTTCCTAAAATTTAAGCAAGTATCTAGGCCACTCATACAAGAAGAAGGGATAACAACACTATTTAACATGTAGTTTTTTGGCAAGGATTAAATGACCTATACTACATATACTCCAACTCTAAATGCTCAGTAAATGTTACCTATTACTATAAACAGGAATTTGCTTTTATTGCCTTTTTTCAGTACCTAAAACCTAGTAAATGCTCAACAAATATCCAAATTGATTACTAGGTAAACATAAAGTCTAGCATAAGGGAAGAGAAAAAAAAATGACCTGTACTACCAAGGAAGACCAACAGTGAGGTACTGTAAGTTAGGCCACACCCACTTGAAAAGAGAAATCTTCCCAACAAGGACTGGGGATGTAAATGACAAGATGGGAAGGTGGGGGAGAAACACAGAAAAGAGAAATGTGCCTAGCATGCAAAGGGGCCCAGAGTTTACTGATCACTAGACCAATGGAAAAGTAGCTAGGCTTAATAGCACATGCTTTTAATACCAATGCTGAGAAGGCAGACACAGGCAGGGGCTCTTACGGCCAGCCAGCCTGCCCTAATGGAGTGCTCCAGGCCAATGAGAGACACTGTTTCCAAAACTAAGGTTGATGGCTCCAAAAGAACAACAGTTGACTCTGCTCTATGGCCCCTACCTGAACACACAGCCTCATGCACACAGCCCATCATGTACACCTGAGGCTGTCCTCTGGCCACTGTGTGCAGTGAGTCCATCATGTACACCTGAGGCTGTTTCTCTGGCCACTGTGTGCACACTGAGTCCATCCTGCACACCTGAGGCTATCCTTTGTCCACTGTGTGTATACTGAGTCCATCATGTACACCTGAGGCTGTCCTCTGGCCACTGTGTGCACACTGAGTCCATCCTGCACACCTGAGGCTATCCTTTGTCCACTGTGTGCATACTGAGTCCATCATGCACACCTGAGACTGTCCTCTGGCTTCCACATGCCACACAACACTATCATGTAGTCATTCACAAACAAACACATGCAAAGATAAATATAAACTAATAACAGACTGAAGAATCTGCTTAAAGAAGTGATACTCTCAGCATTACCATGCATGAGGCCCAGCATCATGAAAGGAAAGAGAAGGGGTATTGAAAATAAGGAAGAAAGAATTAAATGACTTGGAATAAAACCCAAAAAAGGAAAATAAATAGAAATTTATTGTAGAGAATTCACTTATACCCTCCAAAAAGATGAGAAAACTTACTTCTAGATGAAATACAATTGAATTTAAAAAAAAAAAAAACTTGAACCACCAATAGGAAAAAATCTTCACAAGTACGTATACACACACACACACACACACACACACACACACACACACACACGTCTCTCCATTAGATCAAGCTGATTTCACTAATGTTTAAGTTCTGCCAAACACTCAAGAACAAAATAACTGCAATATTTAACCATCTCAGAGTTTAGAAATGGTACATGTTAAAATCTTACCAAAACCAGGCAAGGACAGGTAAGAAAGAAACAGTAGAGGCTAGCAAGATCATGTAGTAAGTAAAGGCACTTGCCTGACGACCTGAGCGCTGTGCATGGAACCCATGTAAAGGAGGAAAGAGTGAAGTAAGTCAACAAAGCTGTCCTGTGACCTCTATGCCTACTGGGCATGTGCATGCACACATTTCTGAAAAGACATGTACACACATTTTGTTTTTGTTTTTGTTTGGTTGGTTTTTGTCTTTTGAGACAGAGTTTCTCTGTGTAGCCTTGGCTGTCCTGGAACTCACTCTGTAGACCAGGCTGACCTCAAACTCATAAACATCTGACTGCTTCTGCCTCCCGAGTGCTGAAGCTAAAGGTGTGCGCCATCACCACGGGCACAAGTAATACCTTTTAAAGAAAGGAACAGTATAAACTAGCTGGTTGCGGTAGCTTACCACTCTAATTCCATCACTCAAGAGATTCAAAGGTAGGAGGATTACACTGAGTTCCAAGTCAGTCTAATGCATCAGAGTTCAAAGCCAATCTGGGTTACATACATGACCCTGTCTCAAAAATAACAAAACAATCAAAACTATTATAACCTAATCCCTTTCATGAATTTAAATTCCCAAATAAATACTGTTAAATTAAACTAGCAATTTATAAACAAACAAATAAAAAAGGCACCAGGCATTGGTGGTGAATGCCTTTAATCCCAGCACTTGGGAGGCAAAGCAGGCAGATCTCTGTGAGTTCAAGGCCAGCCTGGTCTACAGAGTAAATTCCCAGACTACCTAGTAAGACCCTGTCTTGGGTTAAAAAAAAAAAAAAAAAAAGATAATGTGGACAAATAAAGCTAAACCTAGAAATGTGCAGGTGATATGAAACCAGCACTACAACAGGGGCTTACTAAGAGATTAAAAGGAGAAAACTATACGACTAGCAAACAAATGTAAAATAAGCAATTCTTTGTGACTAAAACTCAACATTCTTTTATTACTAAAATATCTGCAGACAGGCATAATGGCACACACCTAAAATCTCAATATTCAGGAGGCTGAAACTAGAGTAAGAGGTCAGCCAGGGCTACCAAGACCAGCCAAGGCTACCAAGGAAGATTCTGTCTAAATGAAAAGAGAAAGGAATACCTTTACCTGTCAGAAAAATACAGGACTTCTCAACATGATGAATTTCTACAAAAACTTAGAATAAACTCAATAATAAAATAAGACATTATTTTAAAACATAAGGCAACAGAAAAACAGCAATAAAAACTGGAAAGAAACAAAACTGCCACTTTTAAAAAACAGCTGACATGAGCATTAATTACACAGAAAACACAAGCAAACCTACAACTAAATCATAAGTGTTAAAACCGTAATTTTTAAAGTACTAACAATGGGAAGGGGAGAGAACTCAGTGGGTAAAGGACCTGAGCTTCATGTGTAGCATATACATAGAAGCTGGGCTAAGTAGCACACCTCTGTACTCCAGTGCTGGAGAGCAGACCAGGAAGATCCCTATGGCTCACCAGAGAACAAGCCTCGCCAACTGGTGAGCTCCAGTTTGAGTGCTATACCCTATCTCAAAAGAGTAAGGTGGAAAGAGATAACAGCCAACATGAACTTCTGGCTATCACATATTATGTACACAGAAGTGCAGCAACACACACAAACGTGTGCATGTGTACAGCACACACACAAAATTGGGGCCAGCCAAATGGCTCAGCAGGTAAAGGTACTTGTTACCAGGCTTATTACTGGATTGAAGCCCCGGGTCCTACATAGTGGAAGAAGAGGACCAACCCCCAAAAGCTAGTCTCTGACCTCCACACACACATTATAGCACACATGTTAACATACACAATAAATGAATGGAATTTCAAAAAGTAATTAGAATATATTAAATATATATATAAAGTTTATATATATATAAAATTGCCAGGATGGGAGGAGCTTGGTCCTGCCTCAACTTGTTAGGTCATGCATTGTTGACTTCCATGGGAGGCTTTACCCTTTCTGAGGAGTGGATGGGGTGGGCATTGGAAAGGAGATGAGGGGTTAAGAGCACTAGCTGTTCTTCCAGAGGTCCTAAGTTCATTTCCTAGCAACCACATGGTGGCTCACAACCACCTCTAATGGGATCTGATGCCCTCTTATGTAGATAGAGCACGCATACATAAAATAAGTAAATCTTAAAAATAAATAAATAAATAATGAAAATAAATAGTCTTAAAAAATATGGTTGAAGTAATAGAGGAAAGAAACCTCTGGCCTTCACATGTGCATACATGAGCAAGCACACACATACATACACACACAAATTCCTAAAACTCAACAATAAAAAGACAAAGATGTGAAAAGACATAGATCTAGGAAATACGTATAAATATCCATTAAGCACATGCAAAGGCACTCAACATTATCATTAAGAAAAATATTATTAAGGAGATACAAAGTAAAATCACAGCAAGACATTAGTTCACATCTACTAAGATGGATATTTCAAAAAGGAAACAAAAGTCGAGTGTAGTGTTGCATCCCTTTAACCATAATACAATAACCCTCAATAAGCTGAGGGAGGAGAGTCAAGATCTCAACACCAGGCTGTGCTACATAGAGAGAAGCCTTCCACCACCTATGTTACATAGGGAGAGGGTAGGAAGAGGGAGAAAACTCATGCTGGCAAAGAAAGAAAACAAGAAAAACCTCCTAAGTACCAGCAGTTTCACAGTTCCTAAATGCGCATGGTTTTACCACATGACCCAACAATTCTACTCCTACATATATATCCAAGAAGACTGAAAACAAACGAACGAAAAGATCCACATAAAAACTGGTACATGAATGTGACAGCATAATAAAAAAGAAAAGCAGCCATGGAAGAAAACTGGTTAATTCCAGTTCGTGTTTTTTACTTACATTGTTTTTATAAAGCTTAAAATTAAAAAAAAATTTTTTTAAGTAGATATGGGCTGGAGAGTTTGGTTCCCATCACCCAAATGAGGAAGCCCATAACTACCTGTGACTCCTGCCCCCAAGGAATCTGACACTTTCTCTGGCCTCTGAAGGCACACATACACATATACATAAATAAGAAATAAACCTTTAAAAAAGATAGAGACAACCCAAATGTCTATCAATTAATGAATGGATGAATAGAAAATATTGTATGGTTCTACAATGGAATCAATTTAGTCAGTAACAATTTTAAAATGTTGATGCTCCAGGCAGCAGTATCACATTCACTTGGGAGGCAGAGCCAGGCAGATCTCTATGAGTTCAAGGCCAGCCTGGTCTACAGAACGAGCTACAGGACAGGCAAAAACTACACAGAGAAACCCGGTCTCGAAAAATCAAAACAAACAAACAAAAAAAAATGTTGATGCAAATACATCATAGGCAATTCTTCAAAATATGTCATAGGCTTCTATTTAACTAAACAGGTAATTCATACAGACAGAAATAGACAAGTAGATTCCAGGAGATAAGAAGTATTAGAAATAGACACTAAGTACTAATGAATAACGGGTTTCTTTTAGAAGTCACAAAAATGTTCTAGATTCAATAGTGGTGATAACCTGCAAAAATTTATGAATATATTACATATAATATATATATAATATAAATTATGAATATATTTGAAAGAATAAATACTGTGGTGTGAATTACATCTCAGTTTTAAAAGGTGCTTTTTTACTGATTCAGTTTTGATAGAATGAATCTATAGTCCCAGCTACTCAGGAAATGAAGCAGGGGGATCATTAGAATCTATTAAGTTAGTGTCAACCTAGGCAAAATTTATTGTCAACCTAGGCAACATAATCAATGAGAACTTATCTTAAAAACAAAAAAGCCCAACTCCCTCCTCAAATAAAACTATTAAAAAAATGAAATGATATGCTAGGAAATTTTTTTTGTTGTTTTGTTTTGTTTTTGTTTTTCGAGTCAGGGTTTCTTGCTGTGGGATGGTCTGTATGTCAAACATGTTAATAAAGCACTGATTGGCCAGTGGTCAGGCAGGAAGATGTATAGGCGGGACAAGGAGGAGAGAATTCTGGGAAGTGGTAGGCTGAGGAGACACTGCCAGACGCCACCATGACAAACAGCATGTGAAGACGCCGGTAAGCCACAAGCCATGTGGCAAGGTATAGATTTATAGAAATGGATTAATTTAAGATATAAGGACAGTTAGCAAGAAGCCTGCCACGGCCATACAGTTTGTAAGCAATATAAGTCTCTGTGTTTACTTGGTTGGGTCTGAGCGGCTGTGGGACTGGCGGGTGGCAGAGATTTGTCCTGACTGTGGGCCCGGCAGGAAAACTCTAGCTACAGTTTCTCTGTGTAGCTTTGCACCTTTCCTGGATCTCACTCTGTAGCCCAGGCTGGCCTCAAACTCACAGAGATCCACTCCACCTGCCTCTGCCTCCCGAGTGCTGGGATTAAAGGCGTGCGCCACCACCGCCCAGCACTAGAAAATTTTAACAGTTAAAAAAAAAGAGAAGTGACCTGGAGAGGTGACTCTGAGGTCAGGCGTCCGGCCTGCGGTGACAGAGGTGGCGAGTTCGATTGCCGCGACTGCCATCATCTGGATGACGTCAGCATTGATCATTCATCAGAAAAAAAAAAAAAAAAAAAAAAAAAAAAGGCCGGGCGTTGGTGGCGCATGCCTTTAATCCCAGCACTCGGGAGGCAGAAGCAGGTGGATCTCTGTGAGTTCGAGGCCAGCCTGGGCTACCAAGTGAGCTCCAGGAAAGGTGCAAAGCTACACAGAGAAACCCTGTCTCGAAAAACCAAAAAAAAAAAAAAAAAAAAAAAAGAGAGAGAATATCTGCACATAATGAATACAGAAGGCATAACATGAAAATAAGCTCAGCCTCATTCCTAATCAAGACAATGCAAATTAATTAAAACTATTTCACATCCATTTTATTGAAAAATAAAACTATCCTGTAAAGACAAGGAGATGTACAAACTGGTAGGCATATATGCTGCCACTGGGGATATAAAATAAATTACATTTTAGCAACCTTAATAACTAACACACACAGACAACATACAGCATAGTATAGCAGGAGAAATAAGGGAATGAAACAAAGAGACGAACTGTGCTGAAGAGTAAGCAGAGCACAAGGCCCATTAAAGGCATGGCTGCTCTTCACACCACCTTCTAGCACACAGACTGACTGTGTTGAGCAAGGAGTCCAGCACTTACTTGCTTCTTTTTCAGTTTAAGGATCTGCTGCTCTACTTTTGCAATCTCTCGATCTACCCGGTCCATACTCTGTATTAACTCTTCTTTTGAAAGCTTTGAAGGTGAAGCGTTTTGATCATCTCCACATGGTTGCCCAGACAGTGGAGAGGATGGAGCTTCATGTTTGCCTCCAAATGCTGGATCCTTTAGAGAAAATATAATAAACAACAATTTATTTCTCACTAACAGCCAATGTTAGCATCAACACTGTCTTAACAGAAAACGTAAACTTTAAAACACAGCAGAGTTTCTGTCTCTGTCACTCTGAGCATATAAACAGCCTTTATTGGTTGCAATGGTAAACGAAGACTGTGAACATGTCAACTACCACTCCAGGGGTGATATAAACAGATACCATCCCTACCCTTCAACAGCAGTGTGCTATTTCTCTAATGGCAATGAATTCTCATATTCACACATACTTGCAAATATATATAAAACAAAACACAGATGTTTATACTACTTTTATAACAGCATTCATTATTCCTTTTTACGATTGTGTGTGTGTGTGTGTGTGTGTGTCTGTGTGTGTGTCCATCCACCTTACCATTTTTTTTTTGTTTGTTTGTTTTGTTTTTCAAGACAGGATTTCTCTGTGCAGCTTTGGAGCTTATCCTGGAACTCGCTGTGTAGACCAGGCTAGCCTTGAAATCACAAAGATCTGCCTGCCTCTGCCTCCTAAGTGCTGGGATTAGAGGCATGTGCCACCGCTGCCTGGCTCACCTTACCATTATTAAGCCAAGAGTTCCTATTAAAAAAATATTTTGGGTCTTTGGATATAGCTTGATGATGGGATCCATGATCAGCATGATGAGGCCCTGAGCTCAATCTCTAGCACCAAAATGTTTTCAGTATTGCCAAAGACCAAAATTGAGGCATGAAGTCATACTACAGCACATGTGCCATCTCTTTAGCATAAAACATCTTCTCACACATTTATCCAAAAAAAAAAAAAAAAAAAAAACTTATCCCATTCCACCCACAAATCAGCAGTGATCCATTAACAGATAATGGAAATCCCTCTACCAAAAATCTACCACCTCATCCCAACACACACACACACACACACACACACACACACACACACACACACACAAATTTCTAGTCTAAGATAAACATACAAACAGTTTATTAAACACATAATTTTTGGAGAGAGGTACTATTTTTCTCTAGGCTATAAAAAGTTCGGAGCAAGAATAGTTAGAAAGACTACAGAACCTAAAACATACCAAACAATGATTTAAAAAAAAAAAAATCAGTAGTCCTGAATCAGGAGAGCCCTAGGAGACAAACCACTGTCCTCAAACACCATTTCAGCTGAAACATATGTAATGCTAAAAAGCCTCATAACACTATGCACATAATGTAAAAAGGTATTCTGGATAAAATAAAATCAGAGCTATACCCTAAACCTGTAGAACTCCATAAATAAAGCATTAACGAAAATAGTAATAATTCTCCTAGACTCAATAATCCAGTTAAGTTTCAGTACATTTGCATTGGTGTATAAACTCCAGCTGCCTGGAACTCTCACTTCATTCATCCTCTATTAAAATGTAAATTCTTGGGTTCACTGGCTTCAAAAGGGAATTAAGTTTCTTACAAATAAAAAAATTCAATTTTTGGCTGTGACTATTGCCATCAACTTTCAAAAGCAAAAGGACAAGGGAATGTGTCTTTATGACATCAATGCAGAAAATTCAAATCTTCATCAACATTGCATAAGATACAGCAAATCAGCTAGCTAATATCTGCAAAAAATGAATACAGAATTTTCAAATTTTCTTTTGTTACAAAGGTCTTGTAATTATGAGAATTTATTTCTGAGAACCTTGAAATTTGTGTGTGTGTGTGTGTGTGTGTGTGTGTGTGTGTGTGTGTGTGTGT
>CABHPH010124833.1:23217-38558 GCA_902168325.1 Peromyscus nudipes
TGTGTGTGTGTGTGTGTGTGTGTGTGTGTGTGTGTGTGTGTGTGTGTGTTTTCAAGACAGGGTTTCTGTGTGTAACTTCTCTGGCTGTCCTGGAACTTGCTCTGTAGACCAGGCTGGTCTCAAGCTCAGAGATCCTCCTGCCTCTGCTTCCAGAGTGTTGAGATTAAAGGCGTGCGCCATCACCATGAAGTGCAGGAAGGCATTAGGGATCCTGTATTTTCATTCCAACTCAGGAGACATAACCTAAGGTGATAAAACTCTGACTTTCCTACCACATGCATACGAGATAGTTTGTATCACAGAGATATGTATTCTAACTAGCATATTATGAAAATGTTTTTAAAAACTTGTTCTAAAACTTGTTTTATACATATTCTAAAAACGTACAAATCACTAATTTCCGTTTCTGAATTAACAGTAAAAAGTATTTAACCAAAGACAAATTTCTTGAATGCCTCCTTTTATGACAGGCTTAGAACAGCCTGATAGCTACTTAGAGTAAGAATTAGATTTCTTTTTTTGGGGAGAGGGGGCATGTGCATATGTCCACATTTTTAATTATATACTTGGGGTTTATTTTTAAAAATACAAAGAAAGAAAGAAAGAATATAAAAGAAGGAGAGGAAAACAAAGTTGGTGGACCATGAAGTGCAGGAAGGCGTTAGGGATCCTGTATTTTCATTCCAACTCAGGAGACATAACCTAAGGTCACTGAAGTTTTTACTAGCATGTTTTCTCAACTATAAAATGGAAATAACTCATATACAATGAGCATGCCACATTTCAATGAATGAGTTTTAAGATCCCCTTTCTACAGCTATAAATTATATATGGGATAATTTACTCTGTGTCAGAAGATTGTATATTTAAATTTTGTTCCTTTCAGTGCAGCAAGGGCTTTCTTGTAAACCCCAAACACTGTAACAATGATAATCCATGTGGTATGGTACATCTCACAACTCCCAGAGGCTCACCTAATTACTACCTACCACAAAGAGCTTGTGCCCATTCAATATATGATTTCAACAAACTAAATAAAAGACAAAAGCACATCATATCCATCTACCCTTCCTGTAGGTTCACTGGTTTTTTGTTATACTTGTTTTCTCATTATACACACACTTTTGTTTCTTTTCTGGCTGAACTACCTGAAAATAAATTATAAAGTATATATGGGTTCTAACTCTATGGAGTTATGTAATTAAATGGAAGATCATGAAAATATGTTAAAAACAAAAGGTGTCTGAATGCACAATAACCAAAAATTAATCCAAAACATGTAATGAATTTGAGGTTTCTGGCAGTACTTGCGCATCTCACAGTTTTACTCCAGCTGCGTTCTGAACGTACATGCACACTTTGCCCTGTAGAGATGTCATCCTACAAAAGGAGTTGCCTGAAACACCTGGGCTTAGATTCAAGACTACTCTATGTTGAGGCTGGTAGATGGCTCAACTGATAAAGCATTTGCTATGCAAATGTAAGGACAGGCTGGTGGTGGCACACACCTTAAACCTAGCACTCAGGAGGCAGAGGCAGGTGGATCCCTGAGTTCGAGGCCAGCCTGGTCTACAGAGTGAGTTCCAGGACAGCCAACACAGAGATCTTGTCTGGGGGGTGGGGAGGGCACGAAAACAGGAATTCAGATACCCAGCACACATGCACAATAGCGAAGCAGGTGTGGTAGCCTATCTATAACCACAATGTTCAGAAAGTAGAGACAGGATTCCCCAAGGAAATTAGCTGGGTAGACTAGCTGAATGAGTAGTGAGAGACCCCACCTCAGTAAATAAAATAAAGTGAAGAGCTATTAAGAAAGGCAACCAACATCAGCCTCTGGCTCCACACCACATGCATACTCATACACAAGCCCTCACACATGCAAATATGCATACATGCATGCACACACCACATCATACACATACATTATACAAAGTTTTCTGATCATCTAGAAACAAAATGGTTTAATTATGGAAATAAAAACTAAATACTTTCATACTCTCATTATTTAATACGTATCACATTAATGTATCTTTAGACTGTGTTACAATGTTTGGTTTTAGATATTACTGGCTGAGCTGCTGGCTTGAGTTTCAGAAGAAATTAACTGAGACCAAGCAGGATGGCTCACACCTCTAATCCTGGCACTAGGGGAGTAGAAGTAGGAGGGTTAGGAGTTCAAAGCCAGTCTTATGAAACAGCCAATCTAGGGCCAGCCTGGGCTATGAGACCTTGTCTTAAAAAGGGGGAAAAAAAAAAAAGGAGGTGGAGAGGGGGTGGTGTCACTAATTAAATTTTGAGTTAGACTAATTCAAAATTTCTAACAATTTTTGAAATGCCCCTGGAAATATTTCTGACATTTGTACAAACAAGCATTCAAAGCACTGACACTTATAAGACCAAAATACCAGTAGACCGTGAGAAACAAGTATCAAGGATTCAACGAAGATTTCTTTCTTTGTGTAAAAATAAAAAAGCAGCTGAGTGTGGTGGATTACACCTAAAATCCTAGCACTTTGCAGGCAGAAGCAGAAGGATTACTACAAATGTGAGACCAGGCTGTAAGTAGTAGAGATGAAGACAAGGCTAGAGAACTGGCTCAGCAGGTAAAGGCACTTATTACCAAGCCTGACAGCCTGAGTGTAACAGGATCCACGCAGTAGAAAGAGAACCAACTCACAAAAGCTATCTTCTTGCCTGCATACATACATATACACACACACACACACACACACACACACACACACACACACACCCCACTTGAATACAAGTAATTTACTCTTAAATGGGAGAGGTGGCCCAGTGGTTATCGAGCATCCTGCCGCCACACTGCACTCATGTCAGGTGGTTCACAACTGCCAGTTAACTCCAGCTCTAGAGGACCTGATGTCCTTTTCTGGCTTTCTCAGCTATCTACACTCACATGTCCACATCCAGACACACACACACACATAATTAAAATTTTATTTAAAAATTTTAAAGACAAAATGATACTGAGAAACCATTAATACATATTAGTAAAAAGGTTACAGGGTAGAAATGTAGCTCAGAGCTAGAGAAGTGTACAAGGCCCTCACATCACAAACAATAAAAGGTTATGTATCACAATTGAAGAGTTTCTTAAATTTTTTGTTCTAAAGTAAATATCCACTCATGTTAAACATCTGATAATGTACAGATTTAATGAGATGTAAAATAGATAATTAAAACTATATCCACAGCAATATAACAAGAACATAACAAAGACAGATAATCAAAACTATCACTACAGCAATATAACAAGAATATAACAGACACATACAATCACAAAAGAAAGTAATAAACGCCGGGCGGTGGTGGCGCACACCTTTAATCCCAGCACTTGGGAGAGTCAGGCAGATCTCTCTGAGTTTGAGGCCAACCTGGTTTATAGAGTGAGTTCCAGGACAGGCTCTAAAGCTACACAGAGAAACCCTGTCTCAAAACAAAAACAAAAACAAAAACAAAAGAAAGAAAGAAAGTAATAAACACAAGGGGGAAATTATCTGATCTCAAAAAGAAGTTAATACAGTATATTATTCAAAATGTCATGAAATATATTTAATATTTAAAGCAGTTAGATAATGATGATTTAGCTATAATTAATAATGCATTGTATACTTGAAAGTTGCTAAAATTTTAGTTGTCAATGACACAAAATAATTGTTAAGTACATAAAGTGACAAATATGTTAATTATTTGATTTAATCATTCCATAATGTACAAATATCAAGAATATCACACTGAACACTGGAACTATAACCAGCTTCTAGTTAACAACTAATGAGAACAGGAGGTTGTCATCAATAGTTACAAATTACAGAAAATTTTTTCTTTTATAATCTCTCTTTTCTTGTTTTTATTTTTTAAGGACTTATTTATTATGTATACAGGGTTTTGCCTGCATATATGCAGATCTCATTACAGATGGTTGTGAACTACCATGTGGTTCCTGGGAACTGAACTCAAGACCTCTGGAAGAGCAGCCAGTGCTCTTAACCTCTGAGCCATCTCTCCAGGCTCCTTTTTTTTCTTTTTTTTTTTTTTTTTCCTTTTCTTTCTTTAAAAAACAACAAAATAAATAGGGTCTCATGTATCCCAGAGAGATCAAGATAACCTACTTCCCAGGTGTGCACACCACCATGCCTAGAAATCAACCCTAAAGTTTAAGTGTGTAATAGTTATATAACTCTGGGACCATTTTCTTTAGATAAAAATTATAAATAGTCAAACCTTAGATAAAACTTTATCCTATGTACCCATGTAACTAAGTATCCTATGCTAATAAATTAAAAGGGCTTTTTAAAAATTGACAAAATTTGCCAGGCATGGTGGAGTACAGAGAATTCAGAGGCAGGATGATTTCTGTGAGCCAGTTTGATCTATACTGTAAGTTCCAGACCATCTGGGCTAGATATGCAGAACCTATCTCAAAGAAAGGGGGGAAAATCCCCCACCCCAAACAAAACTCAGACAATAAGAGTGTTTTCTGCAAAGCCTGATGACCTGAGTTAAATCCCCAGGATGCACAGGATGGAAGGAGAAAACTGACTCCTAAAAGTTGTTTTCTGAACTTCATCCACATGCATGCCATGGTGCATAAGTCCTCCCTGCCACCACACAAATAAGACAAATTTGACCAAACTGACAGTCTTTAGTACCTCTGACCACATTTTGTAGTATAGCACACCAACACAAAATGCATGAGAATTAGTCAAAAGAGACTTCTTTATTGAACTCCTCAAACTGTTTTCACTCTCCAAAAAGTCAAAGGTACTAACTGGAATCTGGAGCACTTAGTCTGTGGTTTAGAGTTTTGCTTAACAACATTTCACTCCCACAGCACTAACCTTTAGAGGCTGCTGTAATGTGGGCTTTTCTTTTAGGCCCTGTGCCTGAAATACGGTTACATAAACATTATAGACCTAAGCTCCAAAGAGCAAGAAAACAAACATTTACCTTCTTAGTGTCTGCAGACGACCTCAACCCTTCTGGCAATGTGTGAACTAAAGGTAAAACAGCAGCACTAACACGCTGGAAATGGGCATCAGAAACTGGCTCCAGGCGTGGCCGCTTGGACTCCAATGAATCATGATCCACTGGTGAGGGGCCTGAGTGGAATTGTTCATATCCAGTTCTTCTTTCTTGAGGCCTAATACAAAAAAGAACAACAACAAAAAGCAAAAAAGCAAAAAGCACCTGAAAATTGTTAAGTGACATTTAACTCCTTGCTAATACCCCAGCTGAACTTCAGAATGAATGAAAGTTTATGCTTACTTTCAAAGTGAACTGCCACTCCCTATACCTATGCCAGAATAACATTCAGGCATGCCCAACTCAAGGCCCATACACCACATGTATCCCAGGACAGCTATGCATGAAGCACAACACATTTATAGATAATGAAGTCATGTCACAATGTCAAAAGCCTAGACACACCTGAACCTCACTCGAATATTATTAACACTTCTAACTGAATGTCTCTTTGAAAGGAAGAGGAAGTTCTACAGAAAAATCTAGAAAGGAAAGTCTTAAAACAAGATTTTGATTTGTAAAAATATCCTGAGTTACTAAAAAACATCCATAAAATATATTTTAAGCATGCAAGCACAAGGACCTGAGTTCAGATCACCAGAACCTATGTAAAGCTGGCCACTTGCCCACACTCGTGTGTGCACATGCATATACACAGATTTTTTTTTTAAAAAGATTTTTATTTTAGCCAGGTAGTGGTGGTGGTACATGCCTTTAGTCTCGAGACTCGGGAGGCAGAGGCAGGCAGATCTCTAATTTCAAGGCCAGCCCAGTCTACAAAGTATATTCCAGAGAGCCAGGGCTACATGGAGAACCATTCAGGAAACAAAACAAACAAACAAACAAAGATTTTTCTTTTATGTGGATGAGCGTTTATCTGCACATACATAAGTGCATCACATGCATGCCTGGTGCCTGGAGAATCCAGAAGAGGACATCAATTCCCGGAACTGGAGTCACTAATGGTTGTGAGCCACGATATGGATGCTGGAACCAAACTTGGGTCCTCTGCAAGAGCAGCAAGTGCTCGCAGCTACTAAGGCACCTCTACAGCCCTCCCACACAAGTTTTTTATTTTTTTATCTAAATGTTTTAAGAGTTGAAATCAAGATGATGAAGACCGAAGAATAAGACCATGATCCAAAGCTAAAGTAACTAAGAGAAGCACCCTGTACTAAGCAGCCAGAAGTAATTTATCTAAGAATAGCAGCTGGTCAAAAAGAGATTTGAGCTACTCTTAACTTTGGTCAGAAAAGCTTCTTACTGAAGAGACGTCTGCCTGTTCAAGTGCTGACAAGAGGTAACTGTTGAGTGCTCAGCTATAGATTTAACATATATATTACACACCCACCCTCCAAAGCTCAGAGAACATCACAGCAGAGGGGCAGAAAGTATGTAAGGGCTGGGGCTAGAGAGAAGGTTCAGTGGTTAAGAGCCCTACTGGCTACTCTCGCAGAGGACCCAAGTTCAATTCCCAGCACCCAGATGGTAGCTCACAACTATTTGTAACTCCAGTTCCAGAGCCCAAAACCCTCTTCCAGTCCTACTGAGCACCAAGCATACATGTGGTGCACATACACATACATGCAGGCAAAACACTCATATGATTAAAAATAATAATTAATTTTTTTAAGAATATAAGAGCCAGGAAGGAGTGCTGTGAAATGCTGACATCTGGACAAGACACAGCTGTCATACTCAGAAACTCACAGCAGGTATGGTAACACACAAAAATCCAGCCACTTAAAAATCCCAGCATGGCTGGGCGGTGGTGGCGCACGCCTTTAATCCCAGCACTCAGGAGGCAGAGCCAGGCGGATCTCTGTGAGTTCGAGGCCAGCCTGGTCTACCGAGTGAGTTCCAGGAAAGGCGCAAAGCTACACAGAGAAACCCTGTCTCGAAAAACCAAAAAAAAAAAAAAAAAAATCCCAGCATGGGGAGGGGAAAAGTTCCTGATGGCCCAACACAACTGAGGAGCTATTGGCACTTAATAGTTGCTGAGAGGAGTTAGTCACTGTTTTTAAGAGGGATACTCATGTGCTCAGAGATGCACTGATCTGCAAATGGGCAACACTTACAGGAATTAGTGAGTCACAAAAAAAAAAAGAGAGAGAGAAAAGAAAAGAGAGGAGGAGGAGGAAGAGGAGGTGAAGATGAAATGGGAAAGAAATGTTTTGAGGGCACCTGAGTGTGCGTGCTGGGGGGCGGGGGGGGGGGGGATGTGACCAAGATACATTGCACACATGTATGAAAATTTCAAAGAATTAAAAATTAAGTTCAGCATCTGTCATGAGGCTAAAGGCCATGGCAATCCATATAGCACATAAAATAGAAGCTATTCCAAGGCTACAGGAAATGTTCAGTGTAATTTCAAATGTTTCCCTTTCTATAAATAACTGTGACTTTCCATGGCAGTCTGAGTGTCTAAGCTAGACTTCAGTCCTTTACTGCCCACTGTGCTAGGAAGCCTCATTCAGTCCACAGTCCTACAAAGGTATAACTGGCCACTGTGGATACATCTGGTTGGTAGCATGCTTACCTAGCATACAAAAAGTCCTAGATCTACCACATATGCCAGACAGGCTGGTAAACACCTTCAACGTCACCATTCAGGTCGTGTGTGTGTGTGTGTGTGTGTGTGTGTGTGTGTGTGTGTGTGTAACATCTAATTACATTTTACTTCTAACAACTCTTGACTGTGAGCTTTATCAAAACCAGAAGGTGAAACATACCCAATACTGAAGAACAGAAGATAGAACTGAAGATGATCATAATGATAAATATAAATTTTAAAAATAAAAAAATTCAAAAATAAACCTGCTAGAAGGCAAGATAAAGAGTTATGAAAAACATAAAGGTGGTGTTTAGAGTTTCCTGAAAATTCTACTTTAGAAAAATAAACTCACTATGTGCACACTTTTCAAAGATTCTAAACATACCTTACTGGTAGGTGTTTGCAAGCCGTGTTTTGTTTTTTTTTTAAATCCTGTCAACGTTTAATATTTCCATGTGTTTGGGAGGCAGAGCCAGGAATCTCTGAGTTTGAGGCCAGCCTGGTCTACACAAAGTGAGTTCCAGGACAGGCTCCAAAGCTACAAAGAGAAATTCTGTCTTGAAAACTCTCAAAAAAAAAAAAATCCATGTATTATTTAAATAGGTCCATTATTTAAAGTTTAATTTAATATTTAACATTGCTTAATATGGATTTTTAAAGTTTACATAGGCTTATAACTATCAATCCTTTACCACGGCTTTCATTCTTTGTTTAGCTGGATTCCATCGCCTACAAATTCTATAATAAGTTTTGGACACTCAGTGTTTTCATGTCTAAAAATACCTGCCTGTTGCTTTAAGGCTTAATTTTGTCTGGTATAATATCTTGGGTCTTAATTTTTCTCAGAATTTTAAGCTACTGCTTCATTATCTCCTACAACTAACTAAGCTCTATTCAGGTTTAGAACCAGACACTGTTCCACCCTGAAAACAGCCTGTTCCTACCTGAATTCCTCCTTGTCTTTTACTTATCCTTGAACTTCAATAATTTAACCCGTACTATGTCTCTCTATTTTCTCTTGCTCAGGGGCACTGTGGCAGCCCTACTTCAGACCTTCTCTTCAGTGTGAAATTGTTCAAGAAAGTTTTCCTTGTCATTGTCTTGTGGAAGGTCACGTACTTGTCTGCTCTGGGCTAGAAGTTGTGATGGGCATGGCTTTCTTACTCTCCACGCTATGCAGGAGCAAGAAGAGGGAAACTCAGTATTGTTCTAACAACCTTTGTTGAGACTCCTGGACCACTGTGACAGACTAGCTAACTTATTACTGTACAAATTGACACATCATGAATGCCCTTCAGGCAGTTGCTGAGAAACTAGGAGGCATAATGGAAATTCTTGACAAATCATTTACCATCACTCCATTGAAAACTGATGATTTTAATTATTTTCTTTCCTTTTCAATCCTGTTTCACTGAGAGTAAAGATAGGAAATGGGAGGCCAAGTCATTCAAGATTCTTCTAATTCTTTCCCTGAATCTTTTCAAATTTCTGGCAATAATTGTATGCCTTTTTGTTTGTTTGGTTATGTTTGTTTTTGTTTTTTCAAGACAGGGTTTCTCTGTGTAACAGCCCTGGCTGTCCTGAACTCACTCTGTAGACCAGGCTGGCCTTGAACTCAGAGATCCACTAGCCTCCCCCTCCCGAGTGCTGGGATTAAAGGTGTACCTCCAAACCGAGTTACCATTTTTTTTTAAATACAAGATTTTTTTTTAGTTCTTTTCCTTTTTAAATGTTTGTTAAATGACTTTTCTATAATTGCAACAACACAAAAGAAAGATACCCCCATGCTGACGAACTAAACTTTTTAAATTACATTTATTTACTTAGCATGTGAGGACATGTGCCAAAGCACATGTGTATCACTATGCACATATGGGTCTGAAGACAACTTCTGAAAGTCAGTTCTCTCCCTCCACCAGGTGGATTCTGAGAACCTAACACAAGTCATCTCTGGCTTGGTAAGCAAGCACCATTACCCACTGAGCCATTTTACTGGATAATCAGTAGAGTATTTTTTAAATGTCTATATATATTTTTTTTCTTTTCCTTTTTCTTTTTTTTTCCAGAGCTGAGGACTGAACCCAGAGCCTTGCGCTTGTTAGGCAAGTGCTCTACCACTAAGCTAAATCCCCAACCCCTTAAATGACTATATTACCTAAAGCAGTGGTTCTCAACCTTCCTAATGCTATGTCCCTTTAATACAGTTCCTCATGTTGTGGTGACCCCCAACCATAAAAGTATTTTTGTTGTCACTTCATAACTATAATTTTGCTACTGTTATGAATCATACTGTAAATATTTTTGGAAATAGAGGTTTGCCAAAGGAGTCATAACCCAGAGGATGAGAACCACTGACCTAAAGCACTATATACATTCAATGCTACCCATAGCAAATTCTCAAGGGATTCTTCACAAACAAACAAACAAAAAAAAAAAACTATAAAATACACACAGACACAAAACACCCCAAATGCCAAAACAATTCTGAAAGGCATATTTCTTGATTTAAAATTATATTACAAGGAAATAATAATCAAAACAAAGAATTGAGGGGCTGAAGAGATGGCTTAGTAGTTAAGAGCACTGGCTGCCAATGGGGATTGAGAGTCCAATATGGCCAGCTTTGGCAAGCATTAACGTAAGCCTAGGAACTGTGGCCATGCGGTTAGATTCTCCAGAAGGTAATATATGGTAACTGCTTTTTCAAGTATGTTTGAGAACGTGTCACCCAGACACCTTGGAGATTAAGGATAACCCTGAAGGTCACTGACCTCCATTTGTTAACAGTAGCATGCCAGATAAGCCTTTTCATTTTCAAAATCCTCTTCAAGCTGGTGTAGTACCTACTTTTCAGGAATGGCTCTGTGCAACATTTATTGGCCTTCTGAAAATCATTTAGCCCCCTTTGAAGTTACCTTAAAATTTATGAGCCTGAATGTAGCCATTATAAGACCATTAGTTATGCTCCTTATGAGCTGCCTGTTTTTTCTTTATGGTTCTTAGTTGTTCTTTTGCAGAGCTGCCAGCTTAAGTCGTGATGGGATCAAGAAAAATGGGCTTTGGCGGTTGGTGTTCCTGGAGTTGTATCCATGCCAGTGGATGCCCACACGCTCCAGAAGAGAATTTGACATTGCTGCTGCCATTGTTGCGGTTATAGCAGAGGCGGCCACTGCTGCTACTGTTTCTGGGATTACCATTTCATAATTGCTTACTACAGATAGCACAGTGGAGACCCTGGCAGCAAAAGTAGCTACCACAGTTAATTAATCTTTCATTCTATTGGGCATGATAAATTTAATTCAATAGTTATATACATTTCAATTGGCTTTGAAAATTATAAATTTATAAACTCAAGTTCCGTTTGCTTTTGGGATACCATCTTACAAGGACTCCAGTTTGCAGTAAGGCTCATTAAGGAAGGGAATGGCTCAGTTGCCTTTAGCCTACTGGCTATGGGTGGGTTAGGACTTCTGTTGGTCTTTTCTGTGTCGAATACACAGATTGCAAGCCCAGGGCCACTTTGAGATCTTTGGCAGCAGTTAACTCTACAGCTCACACAATTGAGCCTGTGTGATAATGAGTATTCAGAGACGGGTAATGCCTGGGGGGTGCTCACCAACCTAAGACAGAGCGCCTGTGTGGCCTGGGCAGGCGTCTCCATGACGGGTAAAGTGACCTGCTGAAGTCCCATGCAACCTAAGTCAGAAGCTCATTTTTTAGTAAAAGGGGGATCTGTAGGGACCTGGCCCCATTTTGCATAACTGTTGCCTTGCTTGCTGACCCTGACCTTGATATCCTCCCTATGCTAATTCCCTCCCAGGTTCCACCCTCCTGAATGCTTAAGGGAAGTTCCTTGTCTGTGTATCCTGCATAATGAGCATTAACAGCTTAGATGCAAGATTGTAAAACATTCTGCAAACTTCTGCCCTCCAGGGTTCTCCCATTGTGCTGTAAGCCTGTATTTAAGACCTCCTCCCTCCTTCAATAAACGGCATTCAGCATTTAAAAAAAAAAAAAAAAAAGAGCACTGGCTGCTCTTTCAGAGGACCTAGGTTCGATTCCCAGCACCCATATGGCAATTTACAACTGCATATAACTATAGTTCCAGGAGATTCAAGGTCCTCTTCTGGCCTTCATGGGCACTGCACATATGCTGCACAGACAAACATCAAGGCAAAATACCCATATACATTAAATTAAAAAAGAAACAAACAAACCAAAAAAAAAAAAAAACCAGTAACATGGTATTGACCTAAAACTTACAAACAGACTATCAGAGGGGAATAGAAAGGCCAAAAATATATGGTGAACTAATTTTTTACAAGTATAGCAAGAGATCACAACAGGAAAAATATAGTTTCTTTGGTACATCATGCTGGAAAAACTGAATCTTTACACACAAGAATGAAATTAGACACACAATATAGAAAAATCAACTGAAAATGAAAGAAGATTAAATATGAGGCTGGATACTATGAAATCCCAAACAGAGAAGACAGAGGGAAGACTCTAAGGCAGGCACTGGCCTTGATTTTTTTTTCTAACATAACAAAATCTCAGGCCACAAATACAAAAATAAATAAATTAGATTTATATCAAACTCAAAAGCTTCTGCTAGAGGCAGGTGAAAGACAGCCACAGGCCCACCTTGATCCTCATGGCCCCAGGCTGGCTGAAGATATCCAAAGGCCCAGACACACCTGGGGCCTCGCGACACTGGGAGGGCAGACGCCATTATGATGAACAAACAGATGGTGGAAAAACGGGAGAGAGAGAGAGGCAGACCAGTTCATGTGCTTTAGAAAGAGGCGGAACTGAAGAAGCAAAAGTAGTGAGGAACAGGCTAATATGGGTGGCCAGCTTGCCACCTGGGGCCATAGTGACATCCAGGTCTGGGCTGCTGATGAGGGTCATGTCTATTTCCGTAGTCCTACCCCAGTCAAAGTCTGTGTTGACATCCATGGCCCATGTTCTCACCAAAGGCCACACAGATACCCCAGCATCTGGGCCACCACCTGAGGCTATGTCAATGTCCAAAGGCTATGCTGCTGCCAGGATCGTGCCAATCTGAGTAGCCTACACTGCCACCCGGGGCCATGGTGACATCTGGGCCTAAGCTGCTGCCAGGGGCCATGTCGGGGTCCATGGTCCTGTTGCAGCTGGGGTCTGTATTGATCTTTGTGCCCCCAAAATACCACAGGGGACCAAAGGAAGCATGAATGTTGAAATCTGAGGGCTGTGCTGAGCCAGCATGCCCCTACCCCTCACTGGCCACTGCAGCAGAAGAGTGGTGCCACCCCTCACGGGAGAGCTGAGATGACCCACCCAGCACCACAGGCATGAGAGAGCCTGCCAGATGGCCTGGGCACAGGAAAGCTGGCTCCACCCCTTAACCGGCTCCACCCCTTACCGCCCCCCAACTGACCAAATCAGCTACCACGCAGACTGACCCCACCCCAGCAACTACCCCATCCATGACCTGCAGGAATGCATGAAGGGTGGTCCTACAAAACCACAGTCAGGGGATCTCCACAACTCAGGGCAACGGCAAGATATCTGGGAGGATTTTCAGTAAGGGTCCAGTATTGATGGTGTACCAGAAGCCAGAGGTCTTAAACCAGACCAACGACTCATTGCAATAAACATTTGCAAGTAAATTGGACTGGGCAAAAGGGTGCACTTCATGACACACCGAAGCTCCCAATGTCACAAAGACAAATGAAGAAGTGTTGGAGAGGCAGAAAAGATGGAGGATCAAAGTGGTTTTTTTGTTTGTTTTGAATTAACAGCTTTCTTTTTACATTTTCTTTAAGGGAGACGCTGTGAGGGTGAGGGATGGATATGGCGAGACTGGGAAACAAGTGGGATTGGGGTGCATGATGTGAAACTCCCCAAGAATCAATTAAAAAAAAATTATGTTGCCGAGCGGTGGTGGCATATGCCTTTTGGGAGGCAGAGACAGGCGGATCTGAGTTCAAGGGCAGCCTTGTCTACAGAGTGAGATCCAGGACAGGCACCAAAACTACACAGAGAAACCCTGTCTTGAACAACAAAAAAAAAAAGTTTAAAAAGTTTCTGCTGACAAACAGTAAATTAGAAAATTGTTATCTGGTATCCAAAATTTATAAAGAATTCAAATAACCCAAAAGAAAATTTAATCACCTGGGACTAAGAAAATGGCTCAGCAAATTACACTTGCCACACAAGCTTGAGGACCTGAGTTAAGATCTCCAGGGCCCATGTACAAAACTGAGAAATGGGTAGATTGCTGGAGTTCTGAGAAATGGGTAGATTGCTGGAGTTCGAGTTTCAGTGACAGAATCCATCTCAAAAACTAAAGCAGGTGGAGTTTCAACTTGGTACCGGTAGAATGGCTCCAGCAAAGAAGGGTAGAAAAAAGAAGGGCCATTCTGCAGTCAACAAGTTACTGGCTTGGGAAATGCACCACCAATAATCACAATCACATGACTTCAAGAAGTTTGCCTCTCAGGCACTCAAAGAAATCCAGAAATCTGCCATGAAGGAGAAGGGACTCCAGATATGAGTGCCAACACTAGGCTCCACAAAGCTGTCTGGGCCAAAGAATATTGTATCCATGTACATTTGTCCAGAAAACATAACGAGGATGAGAATTCACCAAACAAGTTCTATGCTTTGGTAACTTGTGTCCCTATTACCTCATTCAGAACTCTACAGATTGTATGCCTGGGAACAGGGAGGTGGAAGCAAATACAGAAGACATCTGACATCTACCTCTAGCCTTCATACTATTCTCACAAGGATGGACAGACATATGGACATACACACACACACACACACACACACACACACAAATCACAATTTTCAAAAGAAGCACAAACTGTGGCTACATATTTTTCCAAACAATGAAAAATAAATAAGACTGCCAAGATGTATGTGAAATGGCATCCAATATTATTAATTAATAGGAAAATGCAAGTCAAAATGACTATGAGATGCCACTTCCCACTAGCCATCCATTAAGGTTCCTATTATTGGGCTGGAGAGACGGCTCTGTGGTTAAAAGCACTGGCTGTTCTTCTAGAAAATCCAAGTTTGATTCCTAACAGCCACATGGTTACAACTTTAACTATAGCCCTAGGAGAGGTAGCGCCCTCTTCTGGACTCTGTGGGCACTGCACACGTGGTACACAGACACACATGAAGGAAAACACCAATAACAAAATATCAAACAAATGGCAGGGTGTGGTGTCACACCCGTTTAATCCATCCCTCAGGAGGCACAGGTAGGTGGATCTCAAGACCAAACTGCTCTCTATAGTTAGTTCCAGACCAACCAAGGCAACATAGTGACCCTGTCTCTAAATCAATTAATTAATTTAAAATTTTAAAAGACTCCTATTATCAAAAAGAAAATAGACAAGGATGTAGAAAAAACAAGTCCTTGTACAGTAATAGCAAGTAAAGATTGGTCCAGTCACTATTCAAAAGACTATGACAGTTTGTAAGGAAATTAAGGTATCTATACTTTCACGTTCATTGCAACATCAACAGTCAAGACAAAAAAAAATGAGAGAGACAGAACGTTACTCAGTTTTTTTTTAAATGAGATCTTGCCTTAATTACAATATTGATGTGCCTAGAGGACATTAGATTAATTGAAATAAACCAAACATAGAAAGACAATGTTACAGCTGGGCGTTGGTGGCGCACGCCTTTAATCCCAGCACTCGGGAGGCAGAGGCAGGCGGATCTC
>CABHPH010124834.1:0-47663 GCA_902168325.1 Peromyscus nudipes
GCGGGCTCGGCACGGCGGCCGGCGAGGGCGGGCCGACAGCACCCGCAGGCCGCGGCCGTCCAGGACCGGAGTCCCCCGGCCGCAGCCACTCGGGGAGCCGCATCGGAGAGCCGGGCACGGGATCCCCCGGTGTCTCTCGTGCCCCTGGACGCCCCTCCGGGTCTCTTTCCCCATGGGTCCTCTTCAGGCCTCCAACGGACCTGGTTGACTTTCTGGCCCTGGAGTTTGTCTTTGGCTTGTTGATGTTTCGGGACATCTGAGATTTGTGTTGTCCGTGTGTCTTTACCTTCAGGATGCAATGCAGTTTTCTCTTCCTTGGTGTTTGGCATGAGATAAAGGGTGTCTCTTGCCCAAATTCTTCTGTCTCTGTGCCTCTTTCTCTCCCTCTCTCCCTTTATTGGGTGCCTGTGAAACATGCTTATATCTTTTCTGTAGATACCCTGTTTGCGTCCATATTCCTAAGTTCATCTTAAGATCTTATGTCCAGTTTATGATCCTTCTCTGTTCTTTGCAGTATTGAGAGTGTATGTGTTTGTTTATGCATAATTCTTAAGCCTGTGTCTTTGGTGTGTTCACACACACACACACACACACACACACACACACACACACTCCCTTACCTCAGGACAGGGACTTTGGCTGTTCTAGCATAGGCTCTCTCCCCAAACCCACTCATTACTCTGGGAGGTTCCACAGTAACATGTGTCCAGTAGAATCTTAACAGGCTCTTTGGCTATTTTGCTTTCAGGAACGCTGTGGCCCACAACGCCAAACAGTTTCGTGGGTAGACTTCCCCGATCCCCGTGTCGGCTGGCTGCTCCACTGGTAGTGGCACAAAGAAGAGGCTAAGCAGTTGTATGGGAGACCCTGTGGAATAAAACTGGACTGGGGAAGAATGACCTCCTCTCTGATAGTCCTGAAGCAATACTGTATTTCAAAAAAAAAAAATGTCCTAGTTCCGTCATGCGCCTTTGAAGGATTAAAGTTTAAACAGTTAGCTAGCTTTGACACACTCTCAATTGTCACGAAAAACACAGGAAGTAACAGGAAATGCCAAGACTGGGATTCAGCCATATAAGGGCAGGCCAGCATGCTTCATAAACCCAGCACAGGCCCGAGAACTAGGAGTGAAGTGAATCAGAAAATTAAAGCTGGCTGAAAAGTTTAAATTCCTTCTAGCCTGGGAGAGAGAACTCCAGCAATCAGAACGTCCTGATCTCTTATTGGTGAACAGGTTTTGTCAACTTCTGATCTAGAAGTTGCTGGTCTCTGACAGCTTCCGTAATGCTGCTTGGGATTAGCAGGTGGGGACAGGGACGGGGTATTCATTTGGCTGCTCTTGGCTCTCCTTGGTATCAGCTTGCTTTCCCTGTTTTCTCTCCGTCTGGGTCTCACACAGGAACCTCCTCATGTTTGCTGATTCTGAGCAAATTCTTAGTATTTTTGTTCTTTAAGTCTCTTCCCTTGCTTCTCTGCTCTCTGGCTCCTGTCCCAAGTTAAAGGGGAATGTTGACCTGGCTTCCCCACTGATGGTAAGATGTAGAAAAGTTGAACCGCCCAGTTTGGATGTTTTCTCCCCTCCTTGAGCCTGCCCCTATCTTCAGGGTGTCCCTGAATACAAGACCAGTTTAGCGCTCCTCACTTTGCAGACTGAGTTTCAGTATTTAGTTTATATTTTTCTTTTACCTTTCTTGGTGCCTGGGCTTTGGAGTGAGGATTATCATCCTGTCCTGAGATAAAGAGACTTTTTTGGGCTCATATTTCCTCTAAAACTCTTAGATAAGAGAGGGAATGATAGTGGAAAGGGGATGGGATATAGGTCCAGACAGATGTAGACTGGAATACTTGGATTTTACCTCGGCCACTTATTTAGCATGAAAATGTGGGGATGTTAACTTTCTGGTGCCTTCAATGTTTCAATGAGTTGTTTCCCACTCTCATTAATAGTAGCACCTCCCCTGAGTTGCTGGGGCAACTCAAGAAGGGATATAGAGAAATCACTTATATAAGAACGCTGTATGGGAAGGTGCTGGATATGGGTTATTTTCCTTTTGTAATTTCTAAGAGGACCTGACAGTTATGAATGTGAAATGAATTTATAATAACAAGGTAAGAGGGAAATGGGTTTAGAATAAAGTTAATTTTAAATTAGCGCTGTATTTGGTGCAGAAGAGTAAACAGGCTCTGGACTTTGAGGTCACTTCAATCAGAGAAAGTGCCTCTGAAATCCAGCTAGGAGTGAGGAGAGGAACAAGGAACTTCCTTGTGTAGTTCTAGATGTTAAGGCTAAATTCTTTTGCAGTAGGAATGCACTAGCTTTAACCCTGTAGCTGCCACGGTCTTGAAGACATTCACCTGTTGTTCCCTGTTCCGACTTGGGCAACTCTGATTCCTGCCAGTAGTATGCAAGCTCTCTGAATGCAGCTCACACAGTCCTGCCTCTGCCTTTTGCCTGTCCGTATATCCCACCTTTAAACATTTCAGACTGGAGTTGGAGTGAACTTCTTTTCTTAACTTGGGTGACTATGGTCTCTTCATTTCTGTTCTTTAAATCTACCCTGACTTGGCTACTACAGTTCTTAGCTATTTTGTTAAGAGTTTGATAAACTTTTTTTTTCTTTTCTGCATTTTGGTTTTCACTTATTTGTTTTCTCAACCTTCCCACACTGGCACTTACTCAACTTAGTGCTATCCAAGGCATATGTACTAATTAATACCTTCATTTTTCCCATCATCCTTTGCTCCTATGTATTCACAGACACTGGGTATACAAAGAACAAGCCTCAGTTTCCAAGGAGCTCCCCAGCCACAGACAACAGACTATGATAGCCAACTGTGGCCAAGTGCTGTGTTATGAGGATCACAATGGATATATAAAGGAGAGCAGACTTTACTGCTGGGGAAGCACAGGTGACCTAGTAGGTGAAGATATTTGATCAGAGGTGTTATAGAAAACTTGATGTGCCAGACTTTCTGGACTCCCCATGGGAGGCCTTACCCTTTCATGGGGGGTGGGGTGAGGGGGAGCGGGAGGAGGGGAGGAAGAGGGAACTGTGGTTGGTGTGTAAAATGAAAAAAAAATTAAAAACAAAAAATGATTCTTTATTTGTAAAGGAAGATACTGAAAAGGCAGATGCACACTGGAAATAGGACATATAACTAGAGAAGCCTGAGTATCTTCTCATCAGGGAAGTACCAGCAGTGCAAGTTAAGCTGAGGACTGGTGAAATAACCGAGAATGTTTGGGAATGGTGGTCAGGCAGCCACATCAAGGAAGGCCTGTGGCCATGTTTCTGCCTGGTTTAGATACTATTCTCTGGAGATGGGCCTCCGAAGAACTGTGAGCAAGGTTACGATGTGATCAGATTAGATGTCAAGAAAGCCAGTTGTTGGACTGTGGAGAACAGATGGGAGTAGGTAATGAAATGGAGATGTGGGGAAGCCCATTTAATGGGTGTGGTTGATAGTTGGTTGCACATCACAGTCTGTAGATAAAGCAGATGACACCCTGAACCAATTCTGGAGGAAGGACAAGCAAGAGAGGAAATGGAATTAAGGGTCAGGATGATTGCTTCTTGAAAGTAAATAATAAGTTCAGAACTGAAGAGTCAACGATGGGAAAGATAAAGTAGCTTGCTCACAAGTAAACTGATGAGGTAGAATGGAAGACCCCAAATTAAACCCACACACTTATAACCGGTTATTGTTTTATGAAAGTTGTCAGAAATAGATGGGGGGGAGGAAGGGGGGAAGGAGCCTCTTCAGCATACGATGCTGAGCAAACTGGATATCCACATGTAGAAGAATGAAAGTAGGTCTCATTCTCTCATCCTGTACAAAAATGAATTCAGCGCTGGATTAAATACCTTAATGTAAGACCTGAAACTGAATCATCTAGAAGAAAATAAAGGTGAAGCAAATGGAGATATAATCAGTGGACTTCAGCAACTGACTCTGATAGCATGGGAAATCATTCTGAGCATTTACAAATGGGATTACAAGAAAAAAGTGTTTGCACTACAAAGGAAATCACCACCAAATCAAAAGAGAACTACAGGATTGGAAAGATTCTTGGCCAACTATATATCAGACAAGGAATTAATATCTAGGATATATAAAGAACTGTAAAGATCAAATACCAAAAGCAAATTATCCAATTAACAAATGGGCTGTTTAGCTGAATAGGACATTCTCAAAAGAAGGATTATAAATAGCTGGCAAATATTTGAAAAAGTGTTGGACATCCTTCACCCTGAGGGAAATGCTGGTTGAACCTGCTTCGAGATGACATGTGACTCCAGGAATGGCCATCATCAAGCAAAGAGACAACAGCAATGCTGGGCAAGGATGTGGGAAAAGTGAAGCTCTCATATATTGTTGGTATAGCTGCTACAGTATGGAGACTTCTTATGAAACTAAAAATGGAACCACCATGTGACCCGGCTGTACTTCCAGACATAGACCTGCAGATCTGAAAGGCAATATACCACAGAGGTATTTACATAGCCATGTTTTCTGCTGCACCAGTCACAGTAGCTAAAAAGTAGAGCTAGCCTAGATGTCCATCAGGAAATCCATGGATAGGGCTGGAGAGATGGCTCAGTCTCTAAGATCACTGGATGCTCTTCTGGAGGGCCTGGGTTCAATTCTGGAACTCCAGTTCCAGGGGATTCAGTGCCTTCTGGCCTCCAAATGCTCCAGGTATGCATGTTTTCCTTAGACATGCACGTAATTAAAAAAAATTTAAAAAAATGGATAGAGAAAAATGTACATATACCCGCTAGAATTTTATTCAGTCATAAAAATGAAATGATGGCATTTGAAGGAAAATAGATGGAACTGGAGATCATGTTGAGCAAGGTAAGCCAGACTCAGAAAGACAAATACCACTACTTGTTTTCTCTCATATGCAGAATCCAGATTTAAATTTGTGTGTGATGGGGGGAACCATGGCAGGAGAGGAAGAGATTTTTTTAAAAAATAATTTTTGTCATTATTTTATGTGCATTGCTGTTTTGCCTGCATGTAAGTCTGTATGAGAGTGTCAGATCTAAGAGTTACAGACAGTTGTTAGCTGCCATGGGGGTGCTGGGAATTGGTCCTCTGGTAGAGCAGCCAGCGCTCTTAACCAGTGAGCCATCACCCCAGCCCCCAAGAGGAAGAGATCTCTAGGATGTTCCATAGTCATGGCCAGAATGCTGGAGTCTTGCTTTTGCCCTGACTACCTTCATGACTCTATTTTACTTACAGGAAGATGACCCGATTTGCTGATTACTTTTCATTACATGGACTGTTTTTTTTTTTTTTTTTTCTCCGTGTGGGTACTTTGATTTAGGATTTAGAAACCACTGACCACATTGATACACGCACAAGCCTTCCCTGGAGCTCAGCTCCACTTATCATTTGTGTCCCAGAGCCAGAGCTTTAGTTTGCCTGATGTGTGTTGACATTGCCTGTTATTTTATTCATTATTGATAAAATGTGCAGTACTGCGGTAAGTTACTGAAGAAAATAGTATGTTTTCTATGAAAGGCATGTGCACATTAGCTCAAATGTTTTCACATTCAGGCATTTGCAGAGATTCCAAGTCAGCTATGTAGGTAGAAGTCAGTTATTTTATATATTAAAAAAAACTAAATAGACCACCACAACCTTACACACACACTGGAATCATGTTAATTTGTGAATTATTAATAAAAGGTGTTTTTAGCTTAACAATAAGCAAGGTTTTACTACCCTACTGTCCCAGGGAGATAACCAGGGCACTGGCCCTGATGTCTAATAGAAGAAACAGGTGAACAATGTATGCACTTAGATCTTTATGTCCAGGGGTTCCATACTGCAGGATTCAACCAACCAAGAGTGAAATATTTGGAAAAACCCTGCATTTGTACTAGACATATATAGATTTTGTTCTCATTAATATTTCCTGAACAATGCAATGTGATAGCTATTTGCCTAATGCTTACATAGTGCTAGGTCGTAGAAGTGACCTAGAGATGGTTTCAGTGTTTTGAAGGCTGTGCATAGATTGCAAAAATCAACATTGTTTTATATAAGATTCCAGCATCTGCAGATGTTGATTACCACGAGTGATCCTGGAACCCATCCCCTTCAGATTCTGAAGGGGACAGCAATATATTTTTGTGACAGAGGTTTGTGCAGAGCACCATAAAAGTTTAGAGGAGGTATAGAGATATTTACCTCTGAATGAATTTGCAAACTGAGCTCCACTTGCTGGTGTCTTCCTGTGATATTGCTAGGATTAACGCTCATACTCTCATGGTCTGTGGAGGCTTGTGGCTCTTGAAATGTGTCCTGTGAAAGATGCACACATGTCTTGGTCTGCTCCCTACTGCTGAGTTATTTGTAAAGGAAGGAGGTTTAATTTGGCTTCCAATACCAACAAAGGGCCTTATGCTGTTTCCATGCATGGAAGGGGATTGAGACTCGGGTGTGTAAAGAAGAGAGAGAACATGAGTTACAGCCTTTGTGACAAGCAAAAAAGGTTTTAATCTATGCAGAAGGCTGTGTCTCCATGACTCAAACATCTCTTAGGCTCCAGCTCCCATACTGCTGCACTGAGGAATTAAGTACAGAGAGTATATCCCATATCTCCATATATCTAGTGTTTGAAAAGAATCATATAGTAAGTGAACCAGTGAATATTTGTTGAGTGAATAATAAATATGACAAATAGTATATATTAGGATACATAATAAAATGTATAGACTAGTAGCCTCCTTTGATACTTTTATAGACACAAGAACTTCATGGCCACATTCAACAGTCACAGAAAAACAAAGATCAAGGAGGCAGTCTACTTCTTTACATAATGGTCTTCTTGGGTGTATTTAATTCCCCAAGGTGGCTCATCTAGCCTTAGTTGGCACCTCTGCCAGGGTTCCCTAACACTTCTCTTGAACATAGTTTTTTTGCGGTTGACAGTTGACTCCTTCAGGAACACACCTCCGATACACACACACACACACACACACACACACACACATTGAGATGCCTCACAGCTAGAATAGTGTTGACACTGAAAACCTGACTGGCATGTCCTCACAGCTCTGCTGCTTCCTGAGGTACCTGTGGGCTTGCTTGTGCTCAAGAGCTTCACTCTCCCCCAACAGTGAAGCAAACCTCTGGTCTTAGTGTCTGGTGATGAGCTGGCTTTGAATCACTAAGAGGAAAAGGAGAATTGGAAGTCCTAGGTCCACTTAGGCCTGGAGTGAGGTTGGGTGTAGCCATAGATATTCTTGGTAACTCTAGACAAACACAGAGACAATGCAGAAAGGAAAGCTAGGAGGTAAAGATGTAATCATCTACGTAAGAGAAACAGTACTGAGTACAAGGCAGAGGCTTTCTCAGCTTGGGTTCTGCCTTCATTCCCAGCCTTCCTCTGAGGCTGTCTTTTCTCTGACTCCACATGCTCTCTGCTCTGGCCATCTGCCAGCCAAACCATCCATGTCATGCAGTATTTCCTTTCCTTGAGCTCCTGAGGTCCTAACGCTGCTGCCCGAACTGTTCTTCCTGCCCTTTTTCTATTTGTCAGGTTCCTGGTCTTTTGCAGGAAGAAGTCATGTGTATTTCATCTCTGGAGCCTTTTCCGATTTCTTTAAATGTCGTTACGATTAAGATGTATGATCAATGGAGCAGTGCTTTAATTAAGGAGGAGGAAGAGAAATAAATACAGAAGAAGGAGGGTGGAGAGTAATAACAGTAGATATGTTTGAAAAAGTCAGAAGGAATTATGCTATTAACTGTTTACCTAAAAATGCCCATAATTCATGTAAATTAGCATACACACACAGTTTAGTAAAATTTTCTCATCTGGGCTAATAGTGCTTCTCCCATGAGCCATAGACTATCTGTATTGGTTTGAATAAGTATGGCACCCATAGACTCCTATGTTTGAATGCTTGGCCCATAGGGAGTGGCATTATTAGGAGATGTGGCCTTGTTGGAGGAAGTGTGTTACTGTGGGGGCGGACTTTGAGGTCTCATATGCTCAGCTATGCCCAGTGTGACATATAGTCTCCTGCTGCCAACTGATCCAGATGTAGAACCTTCACTTCCTACTCCAACACCATGTTTTCTGGTCTACTGCCATGCTTCCTGCCATGATGGTAATGGACTAAATCTCTGAACTGTAAGCCAGCCCCAATTAAATGTTTTCCTTTATAAGAGTTGGCATGGTCAGCTGGGCAGTGGCGACACATGCCTTTAATCCCGGCACTCGGGAGGCAGAGGTAGGCAAAACTCTGAGTTCGAGAAAAGCCTGGTCTACAGAGTGAGTTCCAGGACAGCCAGACCTACACAGAGAAACCTTGTCTCAAAAAAAAAAAAAAAAAGTTGACATGGTTATGGTTTCTTCACAGCAATAGAAACCCTCACAGCAATAGAAACCCTAAGACACTATCAAACAAAAAAATCTCTTTTAAATTGTTGGTCAGGGTAGTCCAAGTAACTCCTCAAACATTATAGGCTATTATTATTGCCCTTAATACCCCCACACCCCAAGGAGTATCAAGTAAGTCCCCATTGCTGAAGATACCATACACTTGAGATACAGAGCCCTGAGTACCAGAACTGGAACTGACCTGAATGCCTCCTCCTACATCTTTCATGGTACCAGAAACATCATGCAAGCTTGCAAAGGAGGGTAGCAACCAACAGTCCTACCCAGATACAGTGCCCCAAAGCCATAATGACCAGTGTGGCATGATAATCCAAGGGTGCAGTAATGGCACACTTATCTTGGCAGTAATCAACAACTCTCCAATTGGGTCTTAAGACCCACTCTACAAGAGGGAAATCATGCCTGGCACTGGAAACCTAGCCAACTCCCCAAGGCTTCTCAAATCTTGTATCTTCAAGGAGAATTTACAACCTCCACTTTACTAAACCAGCACCATCCCTATCTGCATTCTGAATATTTGTCCTCATGCCCACAGAGGAGTGCAGCTCTCACCCCTCATCAAGGAAACTTCTCTTTACAGCAGAGACCATTACAGCAAAACAGCAGAGGTGAAGCCCAGTCTCAGCTGATACATTACAACACTACTGCTGTACCTAAGTCCCAGGGAAGACTAAAGAATGGGCAGGAAGACTGTGAGGGCCAGACGATCAGGGAGTTTGCCGTCAGCTTGTGTCTCCTAGGAATGTCAGAAGCTGCACCCATGAAGTCTCATCAACATAGATGCTTAAACATGAGCTGAATAAGGACCAATAGACATGCTAATGTGGAAGGGAGGAAACTCAGAAGGTCGGAAGGTTAGATAAAGAACTACAAGCAACTAAGAAATGCTGAGAATAGGAGAAATAGTCTTCCACAGGGAAGAGCATACCAATTGATCATCCAAAACCAAAACCAAATGGTCAGCATATGCATACAAGTAACATTATATGCACTAAGCCGGTTGTATTTTTATATTTAGAAATAAACACCAACAATTAAAGAAAAAGGGGCCATTTTTGAATTTAAAATAGAACAAGGAATGGTAGTTATATTATTATCTCAAAAACTTATTTAAGAAATGTGTAGTCATGTTTTCTCTGACTTCATGACATCAAAGTTCAGTGTGAATTGTCTTCTTTTTTTTTTTTTTCCCTTTCGAGACAAGGTTTGTTTATGTATTTGTAGCTGCTCTGGAACTTGCTATGTAGACGAGGCTGGCCTCAAACGCATGGAGATCCACCTGCCTCCTTAGTGCTGGGATTAAAGGTGTGTGACACCATGGCCCAGTGTGACTTCCATCCATCTTACAGTAAGTGATCAATTAATGCTTGATAAATAAATGAGTAAATTCACCCTAGAAAGACTTAAGTTTTGATCTATTGCTGATCATGAGATTCTAGATGAAGTGCTGAGCTTTCTGTTTATGTATAAAACAAAAAGCAATGCATATCTATACTTGTTTAGTTATGGGGGTGCTGAGAATTCCTTTGTGTCAGTCACCCCAGGCTGCTGTAACAAAACACCCCAAACCGGATAATTTAAACAGCAGATGTTTACTTTTCACAGCTCTAGATGCTGGTATGTTCCAGATCAGGTGCCAAAGATTTGGGTTGAATGAGGACCCTCTTCCAATTGGCAGTCAGCTAACTTCTTGTATTCTGTAAAGAGAATAGGCTCTGCTGTGTCTTCCCGTTCTCATCTTAAAGGCCCCATTCTCATGACCTCACCTAAGTTCCGTTATTTCCTCAAAGCTCCACCTAAAGCCTTCACATTGACTTTAAGACTTCCCTTGTGACTGGGCGGTGGTGACACACATCTTTAGTCCCAGCACTCTGGAGGCAGAGGCAGGTGGATGGATTTCTGTGAGTTTGAGGCCAGCCCGGAATGATTAGCCTGTTTTTATTTATGCACACACACATATATGACCCGAAAACAGTATATTTGGGAAAAAACAGGAGTGGGAGGGAGGAACAAGAGTGCTAACAGGGGTGACTATGATCCAAGGACATGATGTTTCATGAAACCGTCGGGAAACCCATGGCTTTGTACGATCAACAGACAGTGATAAAACTGAAAATTACGCCGGCGTTGGTGGCGCACGCCTTTAGTCCCGGCACTCAGGAGGCAGAGCCAGGCGGATCTCTGTGAGTTCGAGGCCAGCCTGGTCTACAGAGTGAGATCCAGGACAGGCCAGAACTACACAGAGAAACCCTGTCTCAAAAAACAAACAAACAAACAAACAAACAAAAATCTGAAAATTACAATTCTGGTTCAAGCTTAAAGACAAAAGTCCAGAGGAGCCAACAGCAGGGAACGGGTCTGTCTTGCTCACATTAATTCCTCTTCACTTCTAATCTCTATGGCATTTGGGATGCTACCTATCACAAAGGCTGGGGTTTACTTCTTCTCCTGCTCCCTGCATGCCGAGACAGTCTGTCAGGTTTTTTTTTTATACGAAACAAAAGAGCATGCATGCTAAGAATGTTCAATAAAGGGTGACAGTAGTTACCCTGGAATCTCTGAGGGAAACTCCAGGTCTAACCACGTTCAGGGCTGAAGACAGTAGAAATCCCAACCCGAAGTGAGCCCTGGTATGTTAGTGATGTTAAGTTGGAAAGCATGAATCCTGACTGGCATCTAGACTTGAAGATGGTGCTTCTATTTTCCCAAGACAGAGGTTTGTAAAGATTGTATCTTAATGACAAATGGGGGGGGGGTACTAAAGAAAGAGAAAGTCACAACACTCTCATTTTCAGTATGAATTGGAAAATAGAATTCAGTAGCAAAGCTGTAATTACCTTCCAGAGGTATGTTAGAAGAACAGCCAGCCCCTCTGTATCTTCAGGCTTATTTGTCTGTACTGAAGAAATAGAAATTACTTTTCCTGCCATTTCAAGAAAGACGTAAGTATTTGCAGGCCAGGAGTGGTGGCGCACACCTTTAATCCCAGCACTCAGGAAGCACAGGCAGGCAAAGCTGTGTGAGATCAAGGTCAGCCTTATCAACACAGTAAGACCCTATCTTAAAATACAAACAGCAGAACCCCCCAAGAATTTGCATTCTACTGTAAATAATGCATTTACACTGTATTTAGCGTCACAGGTGATCTGAAGATGATTTAAAGTACATGAAAGGATGTCTGCAGGTTGTATGTAACAAAAGCAGTACTAGTTTATATAAAGGACTTAAGTATTTGAGGAATCTGGTATCCAGAGATTCCTGGAATTGATCTCCCAAGGGGACTGTCACATGGGTTGTAAACTCACAGTTTCTGTTCTTATTTTCCCTTTTCCCTATTTTCTTATCGCTCTTTAACTGTATCTTATCATGTGTGTATGTAGCTTTGTATACATGTTTATGAGTCATATTCTTTTCTGTAGATGGAGATGTTTATAGTAACTTCAATTGTAGAAGGGGGAAGGGAGGGTTCCAGCAGTTTTTATTGTGGAAGTATAAAGCCAAATGCTATTTTTTCTTTTTCTCTTTTTTTCTTTTTCTTTCTTTCTTTCTTTTTTTAGTTTTTCAAGACAGGGTTTCTCTGTGTAGCTTTGTGCCTATCCTGGAACTCACTTTGTAGACCAGGCTGGCCTTGAACTCACAGAGATCCACCTGGCTCTGCCTCCTGAGTGCTGTTATTAAAGGCGTGCACCACCACCGCCCAGCACCAAATGCTATTTTCATACATATATCTCTTTTTCCTTCTAGTTGGGATAAAATAGAAACCTGTCTTTTATTTTGTCCACCTCATCATATCACTTAAAGACTTAAAGAATGACTTGGGTCCCCTTTCTGTCCCTTCTTCTTGTGGTGGATGTAATATGGAATACAGACTGTTAATTAGATGCTATTCATTTCGTGAATGGAAACAGTCTTGGTTTCTGTTCCTACTGCTCTAACACTGCCTTGCCCTTTTATACTAATACAAAACTGCCGACCTTATTCCCTGTGTCCAGGGCCTGGTGGCCATGCCTGGAGGATCTTCTTTCTCTGTCACAGCCCCAAGTATTACACCTGCCACAAAAGACCTCTTTTCCACCTAATTCCTGCTCCACTCTTTCCCCAAACACACTAGGTTCTTCTACTACTCCTGAGACTGGACCCAGAATACCTGGTGCCCTCAGGCCTCTTTGCTCCTTGCTCTTCCCTGTCTTTCCTGAGAGCAGAGAAGTGGAAAGAGACTGTCATCCTCAGGCATCTGTGTCAATGGTGATAACTGTCACAGCCCAGAGGAATAAGACAGAGGAAAGACGAATAGAGCCAAGAATGAAGAAGACCAGAAAGGATGATGCCATCTTCTTCAAGAGAAACATTCTCCTCTATGATACAAATATGCTTGCCTGGAGGGCTCTTTCAAAGAGAGAATTCTAAAGATACTGAGAGAAGCAAGCTATTTAAAAGCAAAGTTAATAACTACAGAGTTAAGGCAGTTCAGTTCTGGATTTTAGAGATGATCAAACAGTTCAAAGAGGGTGTGATCTATAAGATCACATTTCTAGGCCTTGAAAGTGACCAACTGGGGCTACCATCTTCCCAGTCACCCCAACTGCTGCAGATTAAGGAACACAATTTCTGATTGTGGGCGTCGCTGGTCTCATTACTATGCATAACTCGGTGCTAGGATGCTTGTTGCTCTAGGATATACAATAGATCATTATCACAGGGTTCTTGTCTTAAAAGAACTTGGAACATTTAAATGGAAATGTTGAAATATTCTAAAGCAGCCCTTGATAAGCCTAAAGAGGGCAAAAGCTTTAAAGCCACAGAACATCCGAGGAAAAGTATGATTAGTGTGGGCTGGGATGGCAAGGGAAGGCTCTATTAGAGGTTCTTGGGCTGTGCAGGGTGGAAAGGGTGGGTACATGTGGGGATTGTCTTTCCATTGCTTACATTTCCAGGAACACTCCAGCCACTCCTCAGTACAGGGTCCCACCCTGCCTTACGTAGCCCTGGCCTGTGAGGGCAGCAATTGGAAAGGAGGGTGCAGAGGCCCTGGATTATGGCAAACATGAAGCCTCCACAGTAACTCAGGTATGAATGGGGGTGGTAGAAAGCATTTATCAGGAACAGTCTTGGCTCTTCAGGCCCAAGTCATCCTCTATAAGGATATGTTGGCCCACTGTGTTTCTTTGATGGACTCACCAGAACGCATACAGACTGTGTCTTCCATCAGAAACACGTTCTGCATTCCACATTCTGAAGGAAATGTGGGTTTTGTTCTTGGTGGAAGTTACAGCACCATCTTGTGGAAATACATACTTCAGAGCACAACCTGTTTCCTTCTCTAGTCCCTTGGCAGCATAACAAATGCTTCAGAATGGTTCAGAAAATATTCTGTGCTTTTAGGACATGTTTGCCTCAAAGACAGTCTGAAGAGTATTTTGAGCTCACAACTTTGCACTTGAAAATGTAGACTGATTTCTATCATTTCATGAAGAGCTCCCTTATTTTTCAGCTGAACAGTAGTCTGTTGAATGAGTGTAGCATGAAGTACTTACCCAGGCTCCTGTTGACGTTGTTTCCAATAGTGTGATATACAAACAGTGCTTTAACGAGTATCTTGCACATCTCTTAGTCTACCTGTAGGATATGTTCCTGGAGGTCGAATTTCCTTTATTGGTTTTTCGAGACAAGGTTTCTCTGTGTAGTTTTGGTGCCTGTCCTAGATCTCACTCTGTAGACCAGGCTGGCCTCGAACTCACAGAGATCCGTCTGGCTCTGCCTCCCGGGTGCTGGGATTAAAAGTGTGCACCACGACCACCCAGCTGAAGGTCGAATTTCTAAACCAAATCATATATACATTTGGAATTGTGGCAGACGTGGGCAGACTTATTTTCTGTGCAGTTTTAGATCAAGGTTTAGCAATAAGTAACACTCTATAAATCATCATTGACTCAGTGTGCATGTGTGTATGTGTGTGTGTGTGTATGTGTGTGTGTATGTGTGTACATGTTCGCTAGTGTGTGCACATGTATGTATGTTCATATGCATGCAGACAAAAGTTGACACCAGGTGTCTGCAATTACTGTTCAACTTATTTTGTGAGACAAGGTCTCTCACTGAACATGGAGCTTGCCAATTCAGCTAGACATTAAGCACTAAGGACTTATCTTCTGTCTCTGACTCGCCAGTTATTGGGGTTACAGATGTCTGCTGCTGTGTTCCACTTTCTTATGGGACTTTTCTGGGATCTAATTGAGGTTTTTCCCACTTCCTATGAGCCATCTCCCCAGCCCAGTAACTTTACTTTTAAAATTTTTCATTTCTTTGCTGACGTGTTAGATGAAATATACTTCAATGTAATTTGCTGTTTTAGATTTTACAGTATTCCTCTTATAAATTTGTTTGTATGAACTCAGAATTGTCCATGAGGCCTGGCTACCCAAGTCAAGTCTCTTTCTCTAAAGCTATTTTGGGAGATTGATGGCTGGTGGTTTATAAATTTAGCTTTTTATAAAATAGCTCTAAAAGTGGACTGACTGGGCAGTGGTGGTGCACTCCATTAATGCCAGCCCTTGGTAGGCAGAGGCAGGCAGATCTCTGTGAGTTTAAGGCCAGCCTGGTCTACAGAGCGAGTTCCTGGCCAGTCAAGGCTACATAGAGACACAGGAGCTTCATTTTCTCACATTTCCTGAACTATGTTTGTTTGGTTTCTTGAGACAGGGTTTCACTGTACAGCCCTGGATATTCTGGAACTCACTCTGTAGACCAGGCTGGCGTCAAACTCACGGAGATCCATCTGCTTCTGCACACCCCCCCCCCCCCAGTACTGGGATCAAAGATGTGCGCCACTACCACCTGAACTATTTTTTTTCCATAATTTTTTAAATTGATTCTTTGTGAATTTCACACCTTGCACCCCAAGCACACTCATTTCCCAGTGCTTCCTTTTCCACTCTCCACCCTTGTAACCTCCTCAAGGAAAGGAAGAAAAACATCTCGATGTGGAAGCTGCAGTGTGTCACACTTATCTTTTTGTTCAAACGGCTTTACTTACAAATGTTCGGCCGGTGGTGGCACACGCCTTTAATCCCAGCACTTGGGAGGCAGAGCCAGGTGGATCTCTGTGAGTTCGAGGCCAGCCTGGTCTACAGAGGGAGATCCAGGACAGGCACCAAAACTACACAGAGAAACCCTGTCTTGAAACAAACAAACAAACAAAAAAGAGCACCTTGCCAGGTGTCGGTGGCGCACGCCTTTAATCCCAGCACACGGGAGGCAGAGCCAGGCGGATCTCTGTGAGTTCGAGGCCAGCCTGGGCTACCAAGTGAGCTTCAGGAAAGGCGCAAAGCTACATAGAGAAACCCTGTCTCAAAAAACCAAAAAAAAAAAAAAAAAAAAAAAAAGGTTCATTGCAATGGGTTATTAGTCTAGTTCGAGGCATCTGGCTTCTGCTACACCATCACTACTGGACCCTCACAGAGACTCTTCTAGGATATCCTGTTGTTGCCCTGAGTCATGGCCATCCTGCCTCTTTGGTTCCTGCAGGACCAGCCCTTTCACGTGCTCCAGCATCTCATAGGTGGGATAGATGTTTGGGTGAACTTAACTAATTTTGATTAGTAAATTCCCATTCTTTTTTTTTTTTTTTTTTTGGTTTTTCGAGACAGGACTTCTCTGTGTAGCTTTGGAGCCTTTCCTGGAACTCGCTTTGGAGACCAGGCTGGCCTCGAACTCACAGAGATCCGCCTGCCTCTGCCTCCCGAGTGCTGGGATTAAAGGCGTGCGCCACTACCGCCCGGCGTAAATTCCCATTCTTATTAATGAAGTTGCCACAGAGGCTGAGGACTCAGCTTCTCGGCAGCTCAGGGGTACAGAATGTGGCCAGCACGCATTAAGTCTTGAGTCCCATCCCTAGCACTGACATAAAAAGTTGTCAGTGATGGTGTGTCAAGCCTGTCACTGTCCTCTCAGTGTTTAGCTTCCCATGTCTTAGCTGAAGAGTGATTTTACGTCCAGATGAACACATTCAGATGTAGAATAGCATCCTTCTTCTCTTTATGCTTGCTTTTCTCAGTGCATCATGGATACCTTTGAAAGGACCAAGCAGATGCCATAACAGGCTGCTCAGTTTTCTCTCAGAGATCAGGCCTCACTTTCAGTTTCCTGAGACTTGAGCAAGCAGTTTCTGGGAGGGCCATGAACAAAAGACATAGTCCTTGCAGTAGCTCCCTTTTTGCATGAACTGCTCAAGGTTCAGCCAGTTGTATCCTGTTTGGGACCCCTCACCAACTTAGAGCTATGTGCATGGATTAATGTGAACATGCTAAGCCAGTCAGCCTCCATGGCAGCTCAAGGACAAAGCCTGGGACTTGTCCAGGCCTGCCCAAAAATGATAACTGTAACTTCCAACCAGTAAATTCAGAGGTTGCACACCCTCGCCCAATCATATGATGCAAAGGCTGGTACCACCCTGCTTGCGGTTTTTCCCTTTAAAAACCCCTCACCCTGAGAGCTGAGGGCAGTTCTCCTCCACCCGCTGTGTCGGACAAGGACCAAGCCAGGGCTCGCTTGTTATCAATAAACCCCTGTGTGTTTTGCATTTGATATCGGCTCTTTGGTGGTCTTGTGACGCAGGCACAACACCTTCCTGTGTAAGCTAAAAAGGTCGGATCTTGTTTTGATAATGCGCTTACAGATATTTGCATGGCTACCCATTGTCTGATGACACAATTCTTTACTCTGTCAGTGCTCTATTGGTAGGGCCTAATGTATTTTGCTTCTTTCCCATTTTTGTTAAGAATCTCAGCAGATTTCATAGACCTAGTGACCTTTCTGGATCTGGGATAGTCACAGGTTTCAGAAGAGGTGAAGATTAAAATAGGTGAAACTGACTGGGGGAATTCCAGCCTTGCTTGCTCCCCACCCTCCTCAGGTATCTAGGACTCTTATCAAAACAGGTCCTGAAGCACTGCTGCTCCGGAGCCTGCTGTTCAGAGCCGAGCATGAATGCGTAGATAAAGCTGCAAGTTAAGGTTGTCTGTGATTGGGAAACAAAAGCTTGCCTTGCTGGAGAATTTCTGACCCTCTGGAGGCTGTGGTAGATAATTGTGAGGCTTCTAATACAATGCTGGATGGTTACTGGCTTCAAGAACAAAGGGCAAAACCAGGGGTTTCTCAGTGGTTCGGTCACAGTTCACCAAGTAATTGCCATTGTGCACGTGCTAGCATTTTAGGGTTCTGTCTCTGATGGGGAGGGTTCAAGAGCCCAGACACAGAGCACTGGGTGTAAGGTTGTTGATATTTTTATGTATATGATATTTAGTAAAAACATTGAGTATTTTTTAATTAATTATTTATTTATTTTTAAATTTTTATTTATTTATTATTTATTATTTATTTATCAACTTGATACAGTATAAATTCTTATCTTAATAGCGAACTGTTTCATTGAGGCTTGCTCAGTAATTGAGTAAAACCAAAACTTATTATAAGCCACAGTCATCCTAGGGTACCCCCCTGCTATATAGCCTCCCTGGTTCTGTGGGTTGCAGTCTGATTGTTCTTTGCTTTATATCTAGAATCCACTTATGAGTGAGTACATACCATGTTTGTCCTTCTGGGTTTGGGTTACTTCACTCAGGCTGATTTTTTCTAGTTCCATCCATTTGCCTGCAAATTTCATGCTGTCATTGTTTTTCTCTGTTGAGTAGTACTCCATTGTGTATATGTGCCACATTTTCTTAATCCATTCTTCAGTTGACGGGCATCTAGGTTGTTTCCAGGTTCTGGCTATTACAAATAGTGCTGCTATGAACATAGTTGAGCATTCCTTGGGTATTTTTTTTTTAAAGATTTATTTATTATGTATACAGCATGTATGACTGGAGGCCAGAAGAGGGCACCAGATCTCATTACAGATGGTTGTGAGCCACCATGTGGTTGCTGGGAATTGAACTCCTCTGGAAGAGCTGCCAGGGCTCTTAACCTCTGAGCCATCTCTCCAGCCCCCCTTGGGTATTTTTTAAATGTTTCATTTTTTAAGTTTACACACAAAATTGTAAATGTTTATTATGTGCAGTGAGATTTTAAAAAAAATATATGCATATTGTAGAGTGGCTAAGTTGAACTGTTTAGCATTTGAATTACCTCATGTAAGCTTAACCACTTTTCAGTAAGAACTCTCTACCTACTCTCTTTGCATTTTAAAGAATGCAATATGTTGTTTTTAACTGTCGTCACCACGTTATACAATAGATCACGAGGATAACCTTCTTGTTCCTTACGGCTGACAGAAAAAGATTCCACATCTGTGGGCTCTCAGGTGGCATTGTATGTAGGGTTTGTGGCCAAGATTTGAAGAATCAGGCTAACTCAGATTCGTCCTTAGGTCATGTCACATGCTTGCTGTGTGACCGTAGAAAAGTTTTCTACATTATCCCTGCATCTATCTTCTTTTCTAAAATGAGTGTGGTGAAAGCTAGTGGACTTAGAGAATTGCTGGAAAATTTAAGTGTTGTTTTTTAATTTTATGTGCATTTGTGCATAGCTGAGTGTATGTCTGTGCACCATGGCTTGTGCAGGAGCCTGTGAAGGTCAAGAGAAGGTGTCAGATCCTATGGAACTGGAGTTACAGGCAGTCGTGAGCCACATGTGGGTGCTGGGAACTGAACATGGGTCCTCTCAAAGAGCAGCAAGTCTTCTTAATGACTGAGCTGTCTCTCCAGTCCTAGGAAGTTTAGAAAGGATAGCAATGTGTGTAATCCAACATAATTTATGATGCTTAATTAATTCTTAATTAATGCTACCTATTAAAATTATTTTTTGTATGATAGCCCGACATAATTGTAAAATCCTTTCCTTGACATACACCTAGAAAAAGGAAATCTACTCATCATATCATGAAGATGCTTTATCTCAAATTCATTGCACCACTGTTTACAGTAGGAAAGATATGGGAATAATATAAACAACAACGAGTTGGTGAAGGACTAAACATTTGGTGCACATTTACAATGGAATATTACATAACATTAAAACAATGAGGGGATCCTACCATTTGCTGCAATGTGAATGAGTCTAGAAGATCTTAAAGCACAAATAAAGTAAAAAAAAAAAATCTTTCTTAAAGAAATATACAGGACCACACACACACACAAATACTGCATGATCTCAGGGGTGTGATCTGAAAAGTTAAGACAAATGGAATATATAGAGACCGAGACTAAAATGGTGGTTGTCAGGGTCAAGGTGGAGGAGGAAAGAGGGAGATATGAGCTGAAGGAATCAAGCATCACATCTGTAGGATGTCGCCAATGATGTCATATTCTGAAACAAAGTTATAACCTTGTTTTGGTTAGTGGGCATGTAAGTTGGCTCCACTAGAATAGCCCTTTTAATATTTATATGTATCTTAACATTAAGTTTTATACTCTAAATATACATGATATGATTATTTTAAAGGCAGAAATGGAAACCCAGAATTAAATTTAAAAAAGAAAAGCTGACATAAAAATGAGTCACAGCTCTTCAAATTGTGTCAAGAAAGCAAGGGCTCTAAGTCATTTTCCTGTTAGGCGGGAGACACACCATTTTCCTCTTCTTCTTTGTCTGCTGACAACAGCATGTAAGGACCGTGCTCCACACTCAAGCATGGACAGCCACCATGCAGGTTGTCTGCATGCCACAGATACTGCAGGTGCCCATTTCAGGCTTCAGGTGAGCCATCTCCTGCATGCATCCTCACCCATCATTTGTAGTAGTTATTGTCTCCACCCTGACAGGAGTTTTTAGGAGCAACACCCTGATACTTCTCCCCAAGTCACTCTGTCCTGGCCTTCCCAAACCACAGGCTTCGCTGTTGGCACATCGTTAGGAAAACCTGTCATCAAATGCATATGTATCCTCCAGATCTTCAAATAATAAGGAATGAATTTCTACCTCAATTTGTTTCATTTCTGCGATGTGATGTCAGATTAATGGCGTGTTCTCAATTATCAATATTCTACCATATAAGACTATGATAAAAGCAAATCTAATGAGCAGTAACTTATCTAATCTTGCAGGAATGTAAGGAATCATTGTTATGCTTAGTCTAGAGATAGTGAGTGGTAGGCTGGACATGCTCACCATTTACTTGTTCACTTAGTCAAACTTACATTTTAAAACCATATTTGTATCCTTTCAGAATTTCATATAATGAAATATATTCACCCCCCAACTCCTCTCAGATCCACCCTCCCCACCTCCACCTCCCTGCCCACACAATTTTGAGTTTTCTTCCATCTTTTCCCCCTTCCTTCTTCCTCCTCCTTCTCTTCTTCATTTTTGTCCTTTTCTTTTGAAAATCCAGAGAGTTCAAATTTTTTTTTGAAGTAGCCACCAACACTTTTATTTCTATCATTGTATAACAGAAATATTTCTTACAATTGTATTGTGTAATAGTGTGCTGGAATGAAAAAATGATCAGGCAACAAAACCTAAATCCTTCAAATTTCTTCTCGAGTACTGGACTTTAGGCTAGTTTCTTGATCTGTAAGACAAGGAAAGTTGGACTAGTTCAAGGGTCTGTTCAAAATGCAGATGCGCACAAGAGTCAAGCAGATCACAAACTGACAATTGGGCAGAGATGGAGTCTGGCAAAGTCAACAGCGTATCAGAGTTCAATTTGTCTTGCTTGACAACTTCTTGGGTGTGGTTAGCCTACCAATGGTTTAATACACCATTAAAGAAAATTGATTCTCCCTCTTCCAGCAACTGTCAAATGCCAATATCTCCTCAGATAGTGGTGGGGTTTCATGCCCATCTACTCCCATGCTGAAATTTTGTCTGGCTTGAGCTTGCACAGGTCTTGTGTATGATGTCACAATGTTTTGAGTTCCTATTTTCAATCACCCTGTTGTGACAGAAAACACTGTTTCCTTGAAGCTGTCTATGAGGTCTGGTTCTTACAGTCTTCCATCCACTGAGACCCCTGACCCTTGGGAAGAAGCATGACAGGTATGCTTCATTGAAGGCTGAGCATTACACAGTCTCTTATTCTCTGCACACTTAGTCAATGTTTTTTTAGTGTCTATTAGGAACAGGGCAGCTGCCAGTCATTCAGGATTTGGGTATGCATAAATCCTCTACAAAAGTTTTATGCAGAGTTCATCTAAGGCTAGAGTGCCCGGTCTTGAATTGTGTTGCCTATTGTAGAATACTGTGACTTTAGATAAACAAATTGTTTTCTCAATATTTTTTCTAAGTATAGTATTGGTGCCAGTTCTAGATATTTGATGCAAGCACCATATTAAACATTTTATTCAGTGTTTACCACAGAGAAAATCTCAATTATGACCAACTGTAATTTTTTTTTTTATTAAATCATACAGTTTGAAGAGCTTATGGACAGTAGACTTCATAAGAAAACTCAACACTGAATAATAGATAGATAGGTTAGTGAATGGTAGATAGTTAGAAGGTTCTTTGTTTATTTCTATTTTTTGTTTACATGTATATATGTGAGTGTGCATGTGTGTGTTATGAATGCATGTGTACATGCTTGCATGGTTATGGCTGCATATGTGCACATGTATGTGGAGGTCAGAGATAAGCACTGAACGTCTTCCTCTATTGCTATCCAACTTATACGTTTCAAAAAGTTCTTTCACCTAAATACAGAGCTCACTGGCTTGGTTAGTCTAACCAGCCATCTTGCAGGAAGGGTCACCAGACTCTACCTCCTTGAGTGCTGGGATTATGGGTGTGCTGCTATTCCCACCTGGCTTTAAATTGAAACAAACAAACAAACAAACAAACAAGCCACCAAACAAAAAACTGATGCTGGATATGTGAATGTCATCTCTCACATGTATGTGGCAAACAATTAACTGAGACAGCTTCCAAACCCTACTCAAGAGGCTTTCGAAGGGTTTTCGCTCCATCCTAGTCATGTCTCAGTTGCTGGAATAAACAAATGAACGAATTTTTGTCTTCCTCTCCGTGGATATTTACACATAATTAAGAAATGTATTGTGAATCCCAGGTTAAGGATTACGAAGGATTGGAACTCAGAAATCTTTTGCCTCGGGAGGAATCCCCTATGCTTTCCTGGTGGTTGGGCTGGGAAAGGTTCTAAGGGAGAGGAATTCCCCAGGGGCCATCCCCAGGTGACTCACTGTGGGGCAATGAGTCTGGATGCAACTCTGGCTCCTGGCTGGGCTGCTTCTCTCAGGCTGTGTGACTTCATCTTTCATGGGGACTTGTCTAAGCCACATGTGGTGCAAGCTCAGAAGGTCTTACCACCTTGACAGGTTTTAGGCAACTTCTCACATAATGGTAATAACAGTACTACCTATGTGTGCATGGTATATTATCTCACCCCGTGGTGTTGACTTCTTTCTCAATTCACTGAAGTCTCCAAGAGTTCCCTGAGGCAGCCTAAGCAGGTCCTCCTCCCCCTTCTCCTCTTTTTTTTTTTTTTTTGGTTTTTTGAGACAGGGTTTCTCTGTGTAGCTTTGCGCCTTTCCTGGAACTCACTTGGTAGCCCAGGCTAGCCTCGAACTCACAGAGATCCGCCTGCCTCTGCCTCCCGAGTGCTGGGATTAAAGGCGTGCACCACCACCGCCCGGCTCCCCTTCTCCTCTTCTTGCATTGTGCTTATAAGATTTTTAATTGAAAATTTTTATGCAGTATATTTTGATCATGTTTTTCCTTTCCCTCAGTTCCTTCCAGATCCTCCCTCCCACCCAGATTTGTGTTTTTTTTCCATCTTTCAAAAACAAGCAAACACAAGAGATAAAAACAAAATGCCAAGAAACACACACCAAGAATCCCCACAAAAATGAAAATTAAAACAAACAAAAGACCACCAATAAGACAAAGAAAAAAATGTCCAAGCAAAACAAAATGAAAGAAAAAGCCCACAAAATACCATTGAGTTCGTTTTGTGTTGGCCTACTCCTGGGCATGGAGCCTGCTCTGGTTGACAAACCCAGAGAATCTCCATTGGAAAAAACTGATTTTCTTTTTTCTGGCCTGTATAATTGCAGGTAACTGCTTGGTTAAGGGTGGATCTCCATATCCATATCTACATCTCCCTGTAAGTGCTGCATGACTTAAACTTGTTCAGGCCCTGTTCCAGCTCTGTGAGTTCAGGCCCTGTGCATCAGCTCTGTTGTGTCTGGAAGACATTGTTTTTCAGTCATTCATCCCTCTTGGCTCTTACAGTCTTTTATCATCTTCCCCGCAGATCCCTGAGCCCCCAGGGATGAAGAGATCCCATTTAGGGCTGAGTGCCTAGCAGCTCTGAATATATGTAACTTCATGGGGGCAAGGACCCAGACTCAGACAGTTTTAAGGAACTTTTCTAGAAAGCCCACAGCAAACAACTGGTAGACCCACTGATACTCAGGTCTCCAGCTACAAATCTCTAGTTCTTATGGGCTGGGCAGCCCTTGTGGCTTCTTGGTACCTAGGACAGCCTTAAGGGAGAACATGGATGATACTCTGGGTACAGTTTCATTATTTTAGAATATTATCTTCTCTCGTTGTGACAGGGGAGCTTCCTTCCATACCCCTGGAATTCCAGTTCTTGCCTCTTGTCTGGCCATTTAGATGACTGTCTCAGTGCTGTAGCCACATGCTGCGTCTGCCATGAAACAAAAGCCCCATTTAGAGACTGTGGAGAAGGTATGGGAATTACATGGCCTACTCTCTATGTTTGCCTGTTCTCAGATATGAAAGTGATTCTTAGTCCCTAATTTGGAAAGTTATTATGAGGATTAGAAAAGCTAATATTGCCAAATACTTAGAGCAGTGGCTCACCAAGAACTCACTAGAGGAGTGTGTGAGTATGTGTGCGTACATGTGCACGATGTGTGAGTGATGTACTTGAGAAGAGATGTGTCTTGGTTTTGGGTCTTATCTTGATGCTCCATTTTACATAATCTCTACTGCCCTAGAGAACATCTTTCATACCTATGTTTTAAATGTTATCTGCTTCTCCAAAACTCCGAATTCCTTGCAGTCACACTCAAGGACCAGTACAAGGAAGGAACCTTCATCTATAATCTTTTGGGCTCATCATGACCTGTATTAAACTGAGAAGTCCATATTCAATGCATGCTCTACATTCAGTTAGGATAGGCTTATTCTTAATTTGATACATTCAGTTAGAATAGGCTTATTCTTAATTTGATCATCCTGATAAGAATGTACTACATTATCCTATTAAGTAAAGAACACTTGGAGTTAGATTAGATATGAGAGCAATACTTACCATTTTCCTAATTTTGCTTTCATAATGGGGATGGTGGTTAAAAAGAAGTCGATTTGTTAGGATGATAAATGAAATTGTCCCTATAATTACATAGCAACATACAATGGAAGGTACAGCGTATTTAATAATAATTCTAACTATTAGTATTTTTTATTAAGACACTTTATTCATCCGATTACCTCTGGTTGGGTCTTTCCATCTTTATCTTATATAGTCATCAGATTTCTCTGGAGAAGTAAAGCTAATAAAATATATATTATTATAAGAAAGGATTTATTAGATTGACTGAGACAGTCAAAGGCTGAATTGTATCCCAGTGACTCTTTGTGAGCTGGAGAGTATGATGTGTTGGAAGCTACTCAAGTCAAAAAACTAAAAGCCTAAGAACACGAGATTGACAATGTAGACCTGGGCAAGCCAGTTGGAGGCCAAAGGCATGAGTTACCCCTAGAGAGCTGCTGTTGAGCCACTTACTGCTTTCAAAGGCTCAAAAAACCCAGAACCCTAGCCTATTGGTTGAGTGAATCATCTCCACTCAGGCATAGATGATTATCCATCACAAGGTGGTGGAGGGAAATGTCCTCCATACCAGTCATGTAAGCTTATTTTAAATTCTGTCAGTGATTGTTCTCTGTACACTTACAACAACACACATGGTCTGTTATCTCCCCATTGTGGGGCATTTACCCACCAACCCCACAGCTCCCCAGAGTTTTCTTGAGTGCGAGCAGCAGGAAATATTAGATAGAAGGATTTATATTGAGGAGAATATTGCAGAGATAAATAGATAGAAAATAAAGAATAACCTCGAGAGGGCCTGGAAACTATTCCAACGGGCCCTGACTGTCTCTGCCCCAGGGTATTTATAGAGATGCCAAGGGGTGGAGCAAAAGACCTCCTCCCCCAGCACAGCCAAGTGCAGACCATTTCAGACACCTGCACTCAGGCCTGTGGTCCTAATCATCCTCTATGCAGACATGCTGGGTAAAGCCATGAGGAACCCGAGAATGGGCTCCCACACCCCATCACTCATATAAAGTTTTTAAAAAGTGATCACTGAAAAGAATTGACTAACAAAGATGAAAGTTCATTCAAACAAATGAACATGGACAATTTCGTTAGTGATTGTCAACAGAGTTGTAGAAGTAGCCATTGGTCATGACAGTGTTGATGCAGTTGCCATTCCAGAGACAGATGAGCATCAGAGGAACCTGGTGATGGAAGCTTACTAGTATCAATGAGGAAAGTGGCTGTGATGAAACAGACAATGGATCTGAGAAAATTGGTGGTTAAACACACACACACACACACACATACACACACACACACACACACACACACACACACACACACAAGGATATTCATTGTAAATGAATTGTTTCATAACATTGATATATGTGGTTGATATATTGTGCACCCCAATAAACTTATCTGGGGGTCAGAGAACAGAACAGCCACAATATTAAACATAGGTTTAGGCAGTGGTAGTACACGCCTTTAATCCTAGCATTTAGGAGGCAGAGATCCGTCCGGATCTCTGTGAGTTCAAAGCCACACTGGAAACAGCTAGGCATGGTGACACACGCCTTTAATCCTAGGAAGGGATGGCAGAAAACAGAAAGGTATATAAAGCGTGAGGACCAGGAACTAGAGCCTTTTTTAAGCTTTTAGCTTTTAGCAGCAGTTCAGCTGAGATCCATTTGGATGAGGACACAAAGGCTTCCAGTTTGAGGAAACAAGATCAGCTGAGGAATTGGCGAGGTGAGGCTGGCTGTAGCTTGTTCTATTCCTCGGATCTTTCAGCGTTCACCCCAGTATCTGGCTCTCAAGTTTTTTATTAATAAGACCATTTAAGATTCGTGTTACAGACAAGATCAAGTATGTCATTAAATAAATACAGCATTGGGCTGTGCTTGGACTGGATCTGGAATATCTGTTGCTTACACCTTGTGTGCTAAAATTGTACCAAATTCAAGTCATTCCTCTCAAGTGAAAGGGAACAAGCTTCGACAGAAATAATTATGAGAGCTCCAAGAAAGTGTTTAGCTGTTGAACATTTGAAAGACAATTAATATTTACTCTTTTTAATTTAATTGTATTCTATATCATACTGAAACCATCTTACCTAACACAAATGAATGAAGCTTGCCAATGAATTGACAGAAATGAAAGGGAAGGGAGAAACTAAAGAATACAGTCATAACCAGTTCCAAAATGCAACACACGGACCTTCTTTTATACTTGAAATTATATATCTTATATGTATGCTCAAGTTGCATGTTTAAAAGTTGGGCTCCTGATGACTAACGGGTAATGCAGCGTCTCCATGGTTCCTAACTAAATATCTAAGACTGGAATAATCTTTTTTTAATGCCTGAACAAACTTGTTAGGACTAGATGGAGCCTGTGTTTTGAGGAGTAAAAAGTGAGTGCCATGGGCTGATGAACTCAGTTTTAATATTTGGGGAGTGAGTCATGCAGTGTTACTAGAATAACATCTATTTTTAAATCTTTTGTTCAGTTGAAGCCTGGGATGGTTTACTTCCACGAAGTAATAAGCATTTGGTACAACTAATATACTTGGTAAAAGCTGTCTCTGTCTCTACCAAGGGCCATTTCCTGTCTCTGCTTCAATGCCCTCAATCTCATCGTCTTTATCTAGATGAATCTTTATTTCTCCCTGTCCTCTTTTTTTTTTTTTTTTTCTTTTCAAGACAGGGTTTCTCTGTGTAGCTTTGCGCCTTTCCTGGATCTTGCTCTGTAGACCAGGCTGGCCTCGAACTCACAAAGATTTGCCTGCCTCTGCCTCCCAAGAGCTGTGGGATGGTCTGTATGTCGAACATGTTAATAAAGCACTGATTGGCCAGTGGTCAGGCAGGAAGAAGTATAGGCGGGACAAGGAGGAGAGAATTCTGGGAAGTGGAAGGCTGAGGAGACACTGCCAGCCGCCACCATGACAAACAGCATGTGAAGATGCCGGTAAGCCACAAGCCATGTGGCAAGGTATAGATTTATAGAAATGGATTAATTTAAGATATAAGAACAGTTAGCAAGAAGCCTGCCACGGCCATACAGTTTGTAAGCAATATAAGTCTCTGTGTTTACTTGGTTGGGTCTGAGCGGCTATGGGACTGGCGGGTGGCAGAGATTTGTCCTGACTGTGGGCCAGGCAGGAAAACTCTAGCTACACCCAAGTGCTGGGATTAAAGGCATGTACCACCACCACCCGGCGACACAGTCTTATTTGTTTGCCCAGGATGCAGCTACACAGTATGTCTAGGGACTGTCAATAATTACAATATTTGTGTGGTCACATAGAGGGCTTCAATTACTTAGGAAGTCTCCATTCAGATTAACTGTCTTAAACAACCTTAAAAATACTATCTCATAATTCATAATAGCAATACTCTTTGGCATCCCACTTGTCTGGAGTATTGATGTATTCTTTCTCAATTCTGTGAGGCCAGACAGGACTGCATGTGTCTCAAAATTAATTTCTTCAGAATTTTCACTTAAAAGATGCTGTTAAGGGCTCTGAATAGTTCAGCTGTTAAGAGCATTGCTGCTTCTAGAGAGGACCTGGGTTGGTCCCCAGCACCCACACGGCAGCTCACAAACTGCCTTTAACTCCAGTTTCAAGGGATCCACTGCCATCTTCTGGCCTCTTAGGGCACTACGTTCATATGATGTCCTTAAACACAGCAAAACACTCATACACATAAATTACAAATACATAAAATATTTTAAAAATATTAAAAAGATGTCCTTACATTGAAAAAATATATTTGACCTAATATGATGAAATTGTGATTATATTTGATCATACATCATGCCTAGAACATGGCAGTTTATTACATATTATCTGACTAGATATCAATTTAATTAATATGAGGAAATAAAACACAAAAGGAGCTATCCACATTCTTTCCTAAGTCAAATTCTCAAGCAAAGGAAGCACTGAAATACATTGCAGCATAGCAAAGAAAAAAAATGGACTTTGGGTAAAACATGCAATTACTGCTTGTATGATCTTGAGTGTATTTCTTTTCCTTTTCAAGCTTCAGTTTCCTGTATGTTTTTAAGGAAAAAACATGCATGACTTATTTTATTTGGTATGGTGAGGACCAAATATGATAATTCATAGTCCACACTGAGTACATTCATGGTGCAGTGAGAACTTAGGAACCTCTACCCATCATTATCCTTTAGCTACTCCTTGGACAGTTCATGACTATATGGGCCTCACATATATGGCCTCTTTACAATTCATGGCAGTTCGTGAATATCACACAATTCATTGGCCACCATCCTATAAAAGCCAAGTCTTGATTATAATAATGTAAGTTAGTAAGGTAGATTTTTTTGACAATGTATTCTTCATTCTTTGAACTTCAACAGCCATAAGTTTATTGCTGTCTTGCTGTAGATCCTGTTTACTATATAAAATAAAGGTTACCAAATTTTATATGGCTGGTTATTAGTCCAAGTGTCTTGTACCTATAGATCAACCAACCAAAGCTAAAAAAATATTCAGAATAAAGGTTACCTTTATATTGAACCACATAGATCCTTTCTTCATCCCCTCCTCTTCTTCCTCTCCTTCCCTTCCCCATTCTACCTTTCCTCTCTTCTTCCCTTCTCCTTTCCTTCTTCCCTCTCTACCTTTCTTCTTCCTTCCTCCCTCCTTTCTCTCCTTCCTTCTCTTCCTTTTCCACCTTCTTCTCTCCTACCTCCTCCTCTCTGGACCTCTCAAATTGCCTGAACTGATCTCAAACTCCTGGCTCAAAAAATTCTCTTCATCTCAGCCTCCCAAGTGACAGGGATTACAGATGTGTATCTCTGAGCTAATTGTATAACTTATTCTTATTACTTCCTATATATATGTATATATATACACATATGTATATACACACACATATATATATACATCTTATGTATTAATAATTGCACATATTATTTACAACATATTAGGTATTATGAGTATCTAATAATTATTTCAAATATATAGGAGGATGTATGAAGGTTACATGCAAATAAACAACCACTTTATATAGCATATTAGAGCATCCATGGATTTTGGTATTTTCAGAGTGTCCTGGAATCTAACTATGTGGATTTCAAGAAATATAGTACACATTGTGGGGTGGTGGTGTCACTCAGATTTAATCCCAGCACTGAGGAGTCAGAGGCAGGTGGATCTCTGAGTTCAAGGCCAGCCTGGTCTAAAAAGCAGGTTCCAGGACAGCTAGGGCTACACAGAGAAGCCTTGTCTTGAAAAACAAAACAAACAGAAAAGGAAAGAAAAGAAAAAAGAAAAGAAAAGAAGTGAAGCACTCACTTAGATGATTGTGAATAGTATGTTTAAACAGGTTAGCATTGACTTTCCCCACCTATTTCAGTACACATTGGTGAGAATCCCAGTTTTGTAAGTGTATTAACAAAGATGAAAAGCTACAAGTTGTCTGGGCAGAATTAGTGCTAAACTAAAACCAGACACCCTTGTTGGCTTCCATATTAGGATGGAAGGATCTCAATGGGAAGAAGCCTGGATGCTGACACAGGTCTTGTCTCCTTTTAGCTTCTGTGGTTCTGCAGAACCCTGGAATCTGCTCCTGCCTGAGATGTAGTAGCATCCTCAGAAAAGGAGGCTTTATTCTCTGAGGGCTCAGCCTAGTTGGCAGCAACTGAGGGCTTAATGGAATGGCTGGGCTATGAGATATAATACATGCCTACTTTTGTAAGGAAGGAGAAAAAAATTCTGCAGTTATCTATTTCCATTTCTGTTCTCATCCCCAGCAGGACACACAGCTAGTACACAGACAGTGTATTGTATTTCAAGGTGTAGAGAAATTATGGAAGTTGGTTAAGGATGCATAGAAAAGATCAGGGGAGCACAAAGAGGGGCCAGAATGTTCCAGAGGGGGTGTTTGAAGAAATATCTTCCCTAGGAGAGTATTTTCCAGGGCACAAACCACCCATGTAGGTCATCTGTCAGAAATGCTCAATAGCCTTCACTCTGAAAGGCAATGGATGCTGAATTCAGAGACCATTCTTTTCCTTTGCAAGGTGGCTCACATTACAGTTACTATCCCCCCAAGGAAGATGGAGATACCTGCTGCCAAAGTTATTTCTGTTTTCAATTGTATTTATTCTTGATATTGGACATGAGAGAGTTAGAAACTCCACATCTAGACACTGTAAGATTTATAAGGTTAATGTGTTTATTACACTGTGATTTTATTCTTCTGGGGTCATAGGATAACCCTAACAGAAACTCTTAAATTCACATCAGATTTGAAGAACATGCTTATCTATGTATTTATGACAAGAAACACATTATTTTATGGAAGCCAAAAATACTCTTAATCATATCTAAAGTATAATGCATAGAAGGCAGTTAATAAACACTTCATCTCCTTTCATAACCAGGTGTTCTGCCACTAATGGAGGTAAAACTCCTGTGATATTACTCTAATTTTAGGGCACTAAATTTTTTCACTCTGTATACATAAATTATAGAAGTTTTTTGGGGAGAAACATAAAAATGTTTGGATCAAATCAAGGTAAGTATAAAATATCATAATAAATAAACTAAAATTTAGGAATGTATCCTCTAAATTATGTGTTTTTACTACATAAGCAAAAAAAGGCAATGTCAGTTTATAAAAGCTATCAGAGGAAACCATAAAATTATACAAAACATAAACATGTAGAAAGGAATGAAACAGAAAACGAACAGATCTTCATTGAAACTATTATGTTTCCAAATGATTACAAGTCAGCATGTGGAAATCCAGATACTGCCTTGAAAGATTCATTTTATTTTCAAATGTGTGAATGTATGTGTGTCTGTAATGGGGGATGTGCACCTGAATGCAGGTACCCACTAAAGTCAACATGAAGCCATTCCCAGCCTTCTGTTATTTAACAGAGGTCACATTTTTACCAAAGATGTATGAGCAGAAAAAATATGAGTGATGTAGAAGTCTGAGATGTACGTATGAGATTAGAACCTTGAATTGTAGCTGGTCAGTCAGAAGCCTGCCTCGCAACTCAGACTTGTTATTACACACTGAAGTTGGGCAGTCGTGTGAACTGATCCTTGACCTCATGAGGTCAGACTCTGTCTCCTTGTGGAAGGGTTTAGAATCAATCAAAGGACATCCAGCTGGTACCCTTTAAGGATTAGATTGCTTGATTTATGGGAGAAGTCATCACATATTGAGCATCTATGGTTAAGTGCTGGCTGGGTATAACAACATAAGAGTATGAAATTCACCTTGGTTTTCTCCAGTCCCTAATAAATCTGAACATATAGCTTTCAGACTGTTCTGTAAGGAACAAAGCAGATTATGCACAATAGCATTTTTCCCCTGGTCTCCTAATAGCAAAAACAAAACAAGACAAAGCAAATGTACTGAGATAACAAGAAGAACAAAATAAATGAATGACTGGCTGAAGGAATGAATAGAATGACCACCAACAAACTACAGTGAATCATAAGTCAAATTGAGCCATTGCTGTCAAAGTTCATCAAGAAGGCAAAGGGAATGAGGCTTCCCCTCTGTCTGATAAGACATCATGTCTGTCAGGTCCTGTGGGAACACAAGCTTGCTCTCATCTGTTTTCCACTTTCCCCATGAACTTCAGATTTAACAGTGTTCCCTGTAGCATAGTCTGTGGGTCTGCCAGTCACCACAAAAAGAGAGATAATTAAAAATTTGAATGCCTGTCCATCCTTTTCAGATCTGTCAAATCAAAATCCATATTTTTGCAAGTTCCCCAGGTGACCTGAAGGTACAAAACATCATTCAGTGAGAAACATTGGACTCTATAGTCCCTAGCAAAGAGTAAACAGTATTCCTACAAAACAATGATCAAGTGTTGGTTCCACATGCCAGAGATACTGTGGGGGCCACTGCCATGTGGCGCAAGAACTGACTTCACCCACAAAGTGCCATGCTTATCATTTTCAGTAATTACAGCCTCTGATATTGTCAGCCTCTTGCAGGAGATGGGAGGATCCACAACTCTACGAGGCCAGCTTGGGAGTCGAAGTACCATTGCAGCATTTCACAGCTGTTCTGCTGTTCTTTCAAACACTAAGTATCTTTTCCCAATAGTTCTGCGGTTGCTCTGCAGTCACTCTAAGCTAGGTACAATTAAACACTATATTCACTCCCAAAGAAACTTTTGTGAGAACAAGTCTGTGTAGCCAGAAGTTTCTCCAGTCCTGCCCAGCCCCATGGTCAGGACAAATGTCTCTGACCCACGTCCTGCAGCTGCTTGGTTCCAAGTAAACACACAGAGGCTTATATTACTTACAGACTGTATGGTCTATGGCTTTAGCTTCTTGCTAGCTTGCTCTTTCATTTTAAATTAATGAATTTTTATAAATCTATATGTTGCCATGTAGCCATGGAGTTACCGGTCTGCTGGCATCTTGTTGCTCCTTCAGGTGGAGGGCTGGCATCTCTCCCACTCTCCTGTCTTCTCACTATCTCTCTTGGATTTTCCCACCTGGACCCATCCTGCCCTGCCCTAGGCCAATGCAGCAACAGGTATTCACAGCATATAGAAGGATATCCCATAGCAAGTCTGATGTTCACCAACATGGTGTTATTGAGAAATGCTCTAGACATGAGAATCCATTCTATCTGGAGGCAGGTCAAAAATATGTAATAACTCATCATTCTAAATCTTTGTAAAGAATCTTCAAATGGCCCAAGTTATTTTATCTGATGCCCATTTTCAACTAATTTAGGGGACAAACACTCTATTATACACTAGCTACCAAAACAATCAGGTGAAACCCTTAATTTGTAAATGATGTAAAAATGTAAATGATTTTAGTGTCTGTGTTTTTTGTTTGTTTGGCTGGTTAATTTCTTTTGGGACTGGGTCTCTGTGTAACCCTGGTGTCCTGGAACTCGTTATGTAAATTAGCTTGGCCTCGAACTCACAGAGATCTACTTGCCTCTGCCTCCCAAGTTCTTGGATTAAAGGCATGTGCCACCACTCCCAACTGTCTATGGCATTTAAAATTCTCCTCCCTCCTTATTCCTATAGCTCTTGTTTTAAATCTGTTCCTTTGTATCATCAAACAAATTAACTCAATAATGTGTCAGTAATTTTCATTTGAAAGTGATAAGTACCATAGGTAATGACTAAAACACCCAAATAATTCCAGATTGGTCAAGTGTAATTGTGGGAATTGTTAGGTGTATGATATGATACAGGGTTCACTGTGTTTGGATACAGCTTCTTTTTCTTTTGAATCTAATGTAGTATGTCAGGTCATTTAATTTGATGAAAGAGATTGATGAGAAGATTCAAATAAAGAGACTCAGAGAATGAATTAAAATATAATTTTATTTCACAGCTAATCAATTCAACTAGAAAGAAAAATTATGCCTTACAAAAATCTCATCTTCTAGAAAGCCACGGAATTCGACATTATTAATCCTGCAGGTTAGGAGGAGATTGTGATCCTATGTCATTAGACACAGATAAGAACAGACAATGAACATTCCTGGATTTAGGAAATATTTGAGATAAAGATTAGAAGAAACTACTGAGGCTTTTGGTTCAAACATCATACCAACTGGGAATGAGTTTCTTTGCATAGTGCCCTCCTGAGAGCACCCTTGACCTCAGCGTTCCTCAGGCTGTAGATCAGGGGGTTCAACATGGGGTTGAAAAATCGTAAAACAGGAAAAGGATTTTCTGCTGCTCCTCAGGGTGCTGGGACTTGGGGGCCATGAACATGATGATGGTACTGCCAAAGAAGAGCCCAACCACACAGGGGTGGGAGAAGCAGGTAGAGAAGGCCTTTCTGCGGCCCTCTCCTGATTGGATCCTGAGGATGGCCACCAGGATGAGTGTGTAGGAGACCAGCACCAAGCATAGTGGTCTCACTAAGATGAACACAGAAGCTGCAAAAATGACAGTTTGGCCAGGCGGTGGTGGCACACGCCTTTAATCCCAGCACTCGGGAGGCAGAGCTAGGCAGATCTTTGTCAGTTCGAGGTCAGCCTGGTCTATAGAGTGAGATCCAGGACAGGCACCAAAACTACACAGATAAACCCTGTCTTGAAAAAACCAAAAGAAAAAAAAAATGACAGTTTGGTTGAGTGTTCTGTCAGCACAGGCCAGCTTGAGGACAGATAGGATTTCACAGAAGTGATTGATTTCATGATGAAAGACCCTAACCCTTCAGGCTTACACCCCCAAACCCCAGGAGAATGAGGAACTAAAAAAACCAGTTCCAAGGGCAGCCTGACTCAGCCATTATTCAACCACCCCTGCAATAATGTAACAATGTAAAGAGATATCTGTTAAGAGATGTGCTCAACTGTGATTGGGATAATTGCAAGTGTTCCAGGAAGGACCACTGTGACTTTTGTGTAAACTCCACTCCCGCCCTGATACCCCCCCTTGAGGTTTCAGAAAGAATGTGCATGCGGACGTGACTGTACCCACCCTGTGATCAGGCCATGATCTTATGAAATTAGCCTCTAGACATAAATCAATCGAAATGAAATTGTATGGGAATTGTAATCTTATGGCTTTTGTGGGGTTTTCCTTTAAAAATACCCACGTGGTTACAATAGGCGTGACTCTTGCTCTTTGGAGCTGAGTTAGCTGGACTGTACAGCCACAACAATAAACCTCTTGCTGTTGCATCAACTGGACCAGAGTCTGGGTTCTTGGGACGCCCATCCGAGAAGGTAGTACCCTGGGTCTGGGGTCTATCAATGAGGTCCACAGAAGGGCAACCTCATGATGAGGACTAAATGGACCAGAGCCAGGAGGAAGCTAAATATCCAGGAACTAGCAGCCAGTATACTACACACTCTCCAGTTCATGATGACAGTGTAGTGTAGGGGGTGGCAGATAGCTACATACCGGTCATAAGACATCACCACAAGGAGGAGACATTCTGTGTGTGCAAAAGCCAAGAAGAGAAAGGTCTGTGTCATGCATCCAGCAAAGGAGATGGGCTTCTTTTCATCCAAGAGGTTCACTAGTGTCTGGGGCACTGTGTTGCAGGCATAGGCCATATCAACAAGAGCCAGGTGGGACAGGAAGAAGTACATGGGAGTGTGGAGTCTGGAGTCCAGGCAGATTATTCCAAGGATGGTCCCATTCGCCAACAGAGTGAACATATAGAAGAGAGAGAAAAGTAGAAAAAAATTGGATGAATCCTTGAGCCAAGACAGAATCCAAGTAGAATGAACTCTGTGACCATTGTCTGATTTTCCTCCACTTTGCTATGAAAGAGAATGCAGAGAGCTGAGACTCAATTATTTCTCTTTCTTTCTTTCTTTCTTTCTTTCTTTCTTTCTTTCTTTCTTTCTTTCTTTCTTTCTTTCTTTCTTTCTTCCTTCCTTCCTTCCTTCCTTCCTTTCTTTATTATTTACTTATTTTTCTATTATCAGCTTGATACAGTATAAATTCTTATCCTAATAGTGAAATGTTTCACTGAGGCTTGCCCAGTGATTGAGTAAAACCAAAACTTATTATAAGCCACAGTCATCCTAGGGTCCCCCCTGCTATGTAGCCTCCCTGGTTCTGTGGGTTGCAGTCTGATTGTTCTTTGCTTTATATCTAGAATCCACTTATGAGTGAGTACATACCATGTTTGTCCTTCTGGGTTTGGGTTACCTCACTCAGGATGATATTTTCTAGTTCTATCCATTTGCCTGCAAATTTCATGCTGTCATTGTTTTTCTCTGCTGAGTAGTACTCCATTGTGTATATGTACCACATTTTCTTAATCCATTCTTCGGTTGACGGGCATCTAGGTTGTTTCCAGGTTCTGACTATTATGAATAATGCTGCTATAAACACAGTTGAGCATGTTTCTTTGTGGTATGAATCAGCATTCTTTGGGTATATGCCCAAGAGTGGTATTGCTGGGTCTTGAGGTAGATCGATTCCCAATTTTCTGAGAAACTGCCATACTGATTTCCATAGTGGTTGTACAAGTTTGCACTCCCACTCACAGTGGAGGATTGTTCCTTTTGCTCTGCATCCTCTCCAACATAGACTGTCATTGGTGTTTTTGATCATAGCCATTCTGACAGGTATAAGGTGGTATCTCAGAGTCATTTTGATTTGCATTTCTCTGATGACTAAGGATGTTGAGCATTTCTTTAAATGAGACTCAATTCTTTTAAAACATGTTTTTTTTTTTTTTTTAAAATCAAAGATCCCTTAGATTTTTAACAACATGGAGAAACTATCCATAAATACCAATAAGAATTTATTCAATTCATTAATAGATTAATGATGTATTTTTAAAAGTTTTCCAACTTTTAGAAAAGATATACATCACCAGTGGTCATTTCTTTAGAACTCTTCCCATGGAAGCACACAGAAGCAATTAAGAACTAGAAAACCATACACAGAAAATAATCATGAAACATGGGTTGTCTTGTGTTGTGCAAGGTTATAAAGGAGTTACTGAGATTTGTGATTGAAACATCACACCATCTTGGATGAATGCAAAACAAGTTGTGAAAACGCTTTTAAAATGAGACTAATACCAGAAAAAATTAATTTTATAGAAATTATATTGTTACTTTAAGTGTATAAATCATAGCTAAAATCTAGAGGGTGCTTACACTCAAAGAAAATCATAAAACAACATTTTAAAAAAGTGATTGGACTGTATTGTAAAGCAAGTGGACATTTGATGGGTAAGAAAACCCCGGGATTTCCTCTGGATAGGCGAAACAGTTGTTTAGCTTGAACTATTTAGGGGGCTCCCAGGCAGTAGGATCAGGATCCATCCCTGAAGCATGAGCTGGCTTTTTGGAGCCCAGTGCCTATGGTGGGACACCTTGCGCAGCCTTGGTGCAGGGAGGAGAGGCTGGGACCTGCTTCAATTGAATGTACCAGGCTCTGTAACTCCCCATGGAAGACCTTCCCTTGGAGGAGGTGGGAATGGAAGGTGGGTTTGGAGGGAAGGCTGGGGGGCAGGAGGAGGGAGGAGAGGGGGATAAAAAAAATAGAATGAAAACAAAAAAAGAAAACCCAGGACCTTTTTGGAATACAAGGTGATGTTTATTTAGATGCATGCACAGAATTTGGAATGTAGTTAGTCATGAGGAAGGAGGAGGTGGAAATTATTCTCATGGCAATGATAATTGACGTTGTGTGCCTACACATTTTTTTGTGTGTATCCATCCCAAATTATTGCTTTGATAATTAGATAATATCTAATGTTTCAAAATTTGGTGGCTAGTCAAGTGGGGCAGTCACAGAATTATCAATACATTACAGAAAAATAGGGCAATTTTGTTTCAGCAAATGTATTACCACCCAGACTCAGTGTGTGTGAGTTCCTACAAGCATTTATGGATTTGGAAGGTGACTTGTTAAGTGCCTGTATAAATACTCTTGCAGGCAAATTTCCCATATACTATCTCTTCAGACTTGTCTTTCTAGGTTTCTCTGAAGAAAATTAGTATAGAATAAAAATAAGGAAGAAGTAGGCTGGTTTTGTTAATCTAATCCCTCATATTTGTAACACATACTGTATGTGAAATCCAAAGCACAAGAATTTGCAATTTAAACTAGAAAAACATTGGCTGATCTTCATATCAATAATTATACATGTTGCAACTTTTCCATAAATAGCAAGAGGAATGATTGTTTTGGGCCAATCTCTAGTTTAATTAACATTAGTACCAAGAGAGAATGTTAAAGAGTGTTTCCCAAGGAAATTGGCATGACAGACAGTCTTTTATTTTGAGAAAGTCATTCATAAAATAGACATGCAACTGATGAGAATAAGGTAGAGGTGGAAATAAGACAACATCAGCAAAAACAGGACTGGAGAGGTTGGGTAGGGACCATGTGAAAGCCTGGTGTTTCATGTATTCTCCTGGAGGTGGGGAAGGTGGATTTAAACAACTCAAGAACTCGTATGTAGTCAGTTTCATGAGATATTGTATGGAGACAGAGTGTAATGAAGGAAGGAAGGAAATGTGTTTGGAGTGCAGGATTTGGGCAAGAGAGGCAGTTTTTGGCAGTGCATAAGAAATGAGTTCTGGGGAGGGACAATTGAACCAGTTGGAAGAACCATTCTCGCCACCTGATGAATGTCTGTTGTCCTCAAGGATGGGTTTGAGTGACTGCTTATCAATAACTTTACTGAAAATGATCTCCAATTATCTCTTCTTATTCTCATTTCATGTTCTTCATCAACTGTCAGGTAACAACTCCTTTTCTAGAGCAGATATCTCTGTGAAGATGGAATATACAATTAGCAAAATTCTTTGCAGACTACATTTCAAATTTCAAATAAATCTGATTTCAGCATGGTGGCTTGTGCCTTGTTCTCTTGTGACTTGTCATGACATGATGGTGTTCTTGAAGGGAATTTGTATCTAAAATGTGGGGACCAGACACTGGACCAAGAAAAACCCTTTAAGAAAGACCTTTGGAAAGACATGCTCTTGGGGATGGCAATAGATGACACATTTATTGTCTTATAAGCAAATGGCCAAATCACTTTGACAGAAAAGTAATCTAAGTAATATATATTTAAAACAGTATACAGTGACTTAATAGTAGGATAATAATAAATTTGTCTGTGGTTGACAAACTATCTGAATTAAATATGTAGGGCATAGAAAAACACTAGGTTGTGATGTTTTCATAGCAAAAAAGAAATACAGATGATATGTTTGATACGTTAGGACTCTTTTGTTACAGTAGCCTATCATTTATTACAAAGCTGGAGAGCAGGCTTTCTTGTTTTCCATATCTGGCAGTTGATATATATTTGTTTAATGCCAAATAAATGAATAAATGCAAACAAGCCAATAAACCACTAGCTGTTGTTGTCTTACGAGGTCTGGTTTCTTTTAGAATAAAGTCTCCTCTAATTACTCTAAATTCAATCCTTCTGCTACAGGAAATGACTCGTACAATCCAGAAAAAGTGCATTGCTATGATCCATATTAAAGTAAGATCTTTAAAATGGGATAAGATCACTTGAAGGGTTCACAACGTGTTAAGCACTTGAATTTAGTACATGACAATTTTTATAATCTTTTCCATTTGATAGCTACGCAATGTATCTAATGTTAATTAAAACAATCAAGTAGAAACAAAGCATTAAATTTCCAGGGTCCACAGGACTTCACATTGAAATATATTCCAGTTCCCAGTGTAAATTTAAAGAATTATTATGATAATATTCATTAATCTATGTATGTCTGACTTCAGAAATTAAAAATTGTCAAACTACAATGGTTAATAAATGATCTGGTGCCAGGCAGTGGTGGCACATGCCTTTAGTTCCAGCACTCAGGAGGCCAAGGCAGGCGGATCTTTGCAAGTTCGAGGCCAGCCTGGGCTACAGAGTGAGTTCAGAACAGGCTCCAAAGCTACACAGAAAAACCCTGTCTTGAAAAAAACAAAACAAAACAAAAAAATCTGATTGCTCTAAAGTGCTAAAGGCAACATCTCAGAAGGAAGGCATTTCTTTATACATAAATAAAATACTAGAACTTGGTGTATGTCATATTTTAAGAAGTAAATCTTAAGTTTGATAAGCCATCCATTTATTTTCTATAGTAGCAGGCATGGGTAAAGCAACAGTCATAAAACCATCTTGGGTTTTTTTTGTTTGTTTTTTTTTCACTTTCAACTTTTTTATTTTTTTATTTTTTATATTTTATTTTATTTTATTTTATTTTATTTTATTTTATTTTATTTTACAATACCATTCAGTTCTACATATTAGCCACGGATTCCCTTGTTCTCCCCCCCCCTCCCCTTTCCCCCCAGCCCACCCCACATTCCCACCTCCTCCAGGGCAAAGCCTCCCCCGAGGACTGAGATCAACCTGGTAGACTCAGTCCAGGTAGGGCCAGTTTTTACTCAATTGCTTATCTCAAATGAAGGCTGCATAATTGTAACTACTAAGAAAGAAGTAATTACTTTTCTCTCTTTGATGAGAGAGAGACTTTGTCAAGTTACCTTATAGGGTGAGGATTGATGAGGCAAATGATTTTTCAAGGTACAGAGACTATTATGGGCCAGGAAGAACTGAAGGTCAGTCTTGCAGGATCATCTATTCACTAATCTTTGAATCTTAGTTAATCATCTGGTTCATACCTCATATGTATCCAGTGCTGAAGGAATGCAAAGTATGACAGACTGATGTTTCTAATGTTATAAAAATGTGCTTCAGAGCCAAGTGAAGAGGTAAATAAAGATATAAATATTAAATATAAAAATTTACTAAGCAGAAGACTTAGTTATTGGGCATATCATTCTTCTCCCACTTTGTTACATCACTAACACCTGGGTCCCCTCCCATACTCTTCCTATCCACACCTCAAAATTCATCGTCTTGGCTCCAGAAAATATACCATACATGCTTACTTATTGATTACATTCTAGGTCTTCAAAGTTAAATGAGAGATAAGTATATGACATAAGCTTAATGTGCATTTGGCTTTATAGTCCAGTGCAAGAAAATCTTCATAATCTTAGCATGTATTTTGACAGTACTGACAAGAATTAAATGGAACCTGTGGGAGGCCAGCTCCCACCTTTTACAGGGTTCCTATGAGGAGGAGAGAGGGATAAGAAATATTAGGTCGAATGGATAGGCCTAGCTGACGAGAGGAAAGACAGAAATGCAGGATAGCTTCGGAATGACCTGGGTCAATACCCAATGGCCCAGAACTTTATTCAAAAGGGCTTTTTATAATAATGCCAAGGGGCAAGGCAAAAGACCTCCCCCTGCTAGATACAGCCAAGTGTAGACCCTACCAAACACCTGGTACCCAGGCCCATGGTCCAATCATCCTCTTATGCAGTCCTGCTGGGTAAAGCAAGCTCAGCTATCACTAGGAAACCTCTGTGGGCTCCCACAGGAAACTTCGTAGTACAACCAGTATGAATTATTTTCAATGAAATGGAACACCACCCTGTAACATATTCTGCTATAGTTTCTGTTAAGTAGGAAAATTATTCCACACATTTCATCTAAACCCATGATATGGAAATTACTATTTGCATAGAATGTGAATGAGCATGTGTATTTATCATTCATAGAGACAATCTATTTCTCATCATGATACAGCAATAAAGAGTGGCAATAACAGGGAGAGCTAAGTAAAGACAGGATGCTTCAGGCTCTCTGGGAGGAATTTCTGGGGTACTAAATTTATATAACCTTACTGACTCACATATTAACACTCAAGGATATCAGAAGGGGAAGCAGCTGGAGGCTGGTATGGCATTCTATTCCTGCAAAATTTCTGGGGAACTGTAGAACACTCATGTCTGAGGCTGCTTGAAATGTAGTGTAATCCTTAGGAAAGGAGATTTTATTCTCTGAGTGTTTAGCCTAGTTGGCTTCTCTTTGAGTCTCCTAGAAAGAGCAGAGCCCTGAAACATTATGTACACCTCTCTCTGAGTGAAGCACAAAGAAATTATCTCTTTCTATTGTTCTCATCCTCAACAGGATATGCAATTAAGAATCACAGACAGTCAGAGTACATCTCTGAGCAACATCCATCAGAGTCTCTGAATATTGGCATTGTTTTATCTCATAATTCCCATTGCATTGTCTTCATCTCTAGATGGTTCTGATGAACTTGTCAAGAAGTAGAATGAGGGAGTGAACTCTTGGACTCCACTCTGAAGCTCAGCCTCTCCTGGATAGAATCTGGATTCTCTGGTCTGTAGGAGAAGTGAGAAGTAAGGACCCTGAAATCTCTTGTGGTTGAAAGTCACACTCCAAGTTGTAGACACACTTTGGGAGATGCATAGGAAGGCAGAGAGAGGACTGGGGAGTTCAGAGAGGCAAACGAATCCCAGAATGAACTTTGGGACTTGGCTTAAGGCAGTGCCTTCTAGAGTACAAACTATCCATGTAGGCAGTCTATTAGAAGAACTCTCTAGGTTTCATCCTGTAAGATGAAGGTTTCTTGATTTAGAGACTGTGCCTTCCTGGGGAGACCAAAGTCTCTGCTCCACTTACTATGTTTTACTATCTAAAACCATTCTCACTTTTATTTATATTTCTTCTGGTATTAGGCATTGGAGTGATAATGATTCCATTTAAAGGTACTCCAAAAATTACAAATCAATGAATTTATTACATTTGTAACCATAGTTGTCTGGAGTTAGGGCATAAACTCAAGGGAGAATTTTTGTGTTTCCCACATTTGCAGGACATGTTCATATTTGCTATGAGTATGTATTAGTGAGGAAAATACCACCCCCCCTTTTTTTTTGTTTTTTCAAGACAGGGTTTCTCTGTGTAGCCCTGGTTGTCCTAGAACTGACTCTGTAGACCAGGCTGGCCTTGAACTCAGAAATCTGCCTGTTCTGTTTCCTGAGTGCTGGGATTAAAGGCGTGTGCCACCATCACCTAGCTGAAAATGAACACTTAAAAAAATTTATTCATCATGTATACGGTGTTCTGTCTGCATGTATGCCTATAGGCCAGAAGAGGGCACTAGATTTCATTATAGATGCTTGTGAGCCATCATGTGGTTGCTGGGAATTGAACTCAGGACCTCTGGAAGAGCAGTCTTAACCTCTGAGCCATCTCTCCAGCCTCAAAAACATGTTTTTTGTTTGTTTGTTTGTTTGTTAAAGGAAGCCCAAAGCATTGTTCCTTGTATGAAACACATAGTGTGTAGAATACAATCTTTATAATTTTCATCTGCCCTTGTGTCCATATGAACTACAACTAATCTAAGTATAATTTCTCTGAAAATTATAAATTTTAGGTCATTTATAAAATTGGAAATCAGTGTGGCAGTTCCTCAGGCAGCTGGGAATAGATCTACCTCAAGATCCAACTTGGAGATACAACCAAAGGATGCTTCATCATACCACAGAGACACTTGCTCAACCATATTCATTACTGCTCTATCCATAATAGCCAGGAATTGGAAACAACCTAGATGTCCCTCAACAGATGAATGGATAAAGAAAATGTGGTACACTCACACAATGGAATATTACTCAGCTGTTTTAAAAAAATGAAACAATGAAATTCACAGGTAAAATGATGGAACTAGAAAAAAAAATCCCGAGTGAGGTAACCCAGACCCAGAAAGACAAATGTTACCTGAATGTATTTTCTTATATGTGGAAATTAGCTGTTCAGTCAATGATAAGCATGGTACAATCTGTAGAACCGCAGAGATTAACTCTAGAGTAAAGGAGTAGGGGTGGTGGTAGATAGATCTCCCTAGGAAAGGGAAATAGAATAGATAGTTATGGATGGACAAGGGGAGAGGACTGGGATGGGAGGATTAATCAGGGAGAGGGAGGGAACAGGAAATAAGGGGAGAGACAGCTAAAATTAAGGATCATTTGAGGGGTAGTATGGAAAGGTAATATAGTAGAAGCTTTATATACATGATATATGAAGGTGATCTAAAGGATATCACCAAATAACCATGGTGACAGAGCCCCAACTGGACATCTCTTGTCACCAAATGAAGCTTCCAGTATGAGGAATGGGTTTCATCTAATTGAGTTTTTGGGCAAAGGGATCCCATGGAATCACCAAGCAACCCAGGGCGTTCCCATTACTATAGGAAGCTTTCCACAAAATTAAGGTAAGGATCCATTGTTGAAGACATAACCTACATAAATCATTGAACATGGAGAAGTTGAGCTGGTGCCTACATAGAGCCCTCACTCCTACGTTCTAGTGTCTTTGGTATAGGAAGGTATTCTGCATGCTACCAAAGAAGAAATGTAAACACGAACCCAGTTACCTTATCTCATAATATTATGTCAGGGATTTTTCTTTTTTTCTTTTTATATTTATCTCTTTTTAGTCTCTCTCTCTCTCTCTCTCTCTCTCTCTCTCTCTCTCTCTCTCTCTCATTTTACCCTCCAGGTCCTTTGCATATGTATTATGGCTTCCAGTTTTTTAGTTTAATGGGATTCCCTACTGTGCAAATGATTGGTCCTTTGTGACTATATCTCTTTCGTGTGCCTTTTGGGAGCTCTTTTCCTCTGTTTGTTTGTTTTTTCCTATTCTGACATGTTAGTTTTTGTTTTGTTTTGTTTTTTTTTCCAGCTTCCTTCAGCTTTATTTCTTTTTTTCTTTTTCTTTTTTTTGACTTTATTTATTTATTTTTTAAATTACACTCATGATATTCATTAATTACACTCATGATATTAATCACATTTGTGGCATTCATAGATTACATTCACAGTATTCATTCAATTATATATATAATATATATATTAATTTTAGATGCTGAATGTCATTTATTTAAGGGGGGAGTGTTTTATCTTATTATATATTATCCCTTAGAAGCCTGTTTGTTTTCTTTTTTTTTTTTTTTTTTTGGGTTTTCAAGACAGGGTTTCTCTGTGTAGCTTTGAGCCTTTCCTGGAACTCACTTGGTCGTCCAGGCTGGCCTCAAACTCACAGAGATCCGCCTGGCTCTGCCTCCTGAGTGCTGGGATTAAAGGCGTGCGCCATCACCGCCCAGCACCTGTTTGTTTTCTAATTAAAGACAGGTAGAGGATCAATCTGGATGGGAAGATAAGTGGAGCAGAACTGGGAGAAATAGAGGGAGAGGAAACTGTAATTAGAATAGATTATATATGAAAAACTATTTTCAATAAAAGGAAAAAAATTCTTACTATATATTTTAGCCAGAAAGACAAAATATTTAAAGCAAAACAAGACAAATTAAAGAGTTTATAATTCTAAACAGAGTTTCAGGGAAACACATAACTTCAACTACTTGTTTTCCAGTACACAAGCAAGTAGTTACACATCTCACACTCACTGTAGAAACCATGCAACCCCTCTTGACCAACTCTCTTTGAACTGTTGGCCCCAGTCAGGTGCTATTGTACTGTGTGATGTCTCTTGAGGAGACATGAGAAATGTAGCTTCACCCCAGATAGGGCACTGATGACAGACCAAATGATTGCATCTAAGTCTATGTTAGAGAATCAATGTTATTGGGGTTGTTTACATGAATAAAGAAACGTAAGAGTTATTCATAGGTGCATGGATTATTCAAATGCAGCTGCATCCCAAAAGGCCCACTCAGCATGTGTGAAAACTCATGCTGCTTCCCTAAACTCTCTGGACAACTTACTGGTAGCTTGGGTCTTTGGCATGTATCCACAGCAATCATTACTACTTAGAAAACCTTAGGAAAGGCCCTGTGAATCTCCTAAATGTCAGGAACTTCCTGAGACTTGTGAGTTTTATGTACTTCCTGAGTCTTTTCAGTTTTTTTTTTTTTTTTTTTTACTTTATGAGCCTTCCTCTCGGAGGGAGCATTTCAACTCTAAGAAAGTAACTGCATGAATCTTGATAGTATTTACTGTTTGAAGAGCAGGAAGGTGGTACATAAATATTTGAATGTACAAAGCCAACAGTGCAGCCAGCATTAATTTAAGTAAAATATTTATATTATGTGATAACACTGATTATTTGCTTTCAATGGATATTTAAAGCTTTTATACACAAAGTACATGTAGAAATTAACCATAGTATTTAATTGAGAGTAATAATACACATAAAACCTATAACATAAAATAATAACCTATAATACAAAAGCATAAAATGGAAGGGTGTGACCACTGCTTAAAATAAATTATCACTGAAAAGATTTTTTTGAAATAGTTTTTTGAGAATATCATGCACTAGATTTTGATAATATTCTTTCCCTTTTCTCAACTCCTCTCAGACCTTCCCTCACCTCTCTCCACCCAACTTCATCTTCTTTCTTTCTAACCAGGGAGATTTGTAAAGGAGCCTTTCCTCACTGTAGGAGAAACTCCTAAGATGTTGGGGATATATCTTAAGGCTAGCATGAGAGAAGTATTCTGGGAAGAGAGTGGTGGTACAGTTTTGAGCTGTTTATTCTGAGTGATTTTGATTTCTAAGAGTTATTTGAAATGATTGAATGAGAGAATAGAAGAGGCAGCATTTCTGATAGGCTTTATTTGTCTCAGCTGTTAGTGTTGCCTTAACTGAGGCATAGGGCAAAGAATGAATCAGGATATCCTGGTTCCATGTCCTAGCTGGCCTAAATCTCCATGATCAATGAGAATCACCTATATTCTCAACTTCTTTGTGTTCTGTGTTTCTCTAAATGTGTCGTGATTCTTTGACTACCAGTGTCATTATGCAGGACAATCAACCCCTCATGCCTGACTCCTAGTCCATCAGACTTTGGAGCTCAGGTAAGCTCATTATGAAAATTATTCAGTTGTGAAGAATCTGCCTTTACTCACAATATCCTATCTTTGGATATCTAGCCTTGTATATTTGAGAGCACTGATACTGATAGGCATGCATGGTTAAGTAGAGAGGACCTGGACATCAGACTGGCTTAGGCAGAGCCCAATCTGCACTGCTGTGTGGAATGTGCCCATTCAAAAAACAAATGATGATGAAAACTTCTTCATGTTTTCTTTTTTTTTTTTTTAATGATGCCCAAATGAAATGATCCATGAAAAGTTCTGTAGTAAGACAGGCCCATAGGGTTGAGGAAATTGGCTCAAACAAGTTACCAAGGTGTACCCATAATGTACTTCCTTATGAGCCAACCTGGAGTCTGTCTGAGGGCCTAGCAACAGGTGCTGTCAGAGTTCCTGATTGTGCTCTGCCAATAAGGGATAACCACACAATGCCACTAGATTGGGACACAGCTTGGGTGCTAGGAGGAGGGTATATAAAGCCTTCCCTGTTATTGGATAAATGAGTCTGCTGTTTGCCTTCAACTGACTCCTGGTGTCTGTGTTATTGATGCTGCACCTTCTCACCCCCTCCCCCAACGGAGGTGTTAGGATGGATTCAGCAACATAGTTCTATCAGTGTGTAGTATTTGCCACGTAGTAAGTGACTAACTCTGTGTGCCTTCATTTATACACCTTTATTAAGAGTGGGTGAAATATTGATTAACCATTGAACAAAGAGCACACAGGTTTTTTTTTTTTTTTTTTGTTAATTTTTTTTTTTTT